>JASAMW010002348.1:0-34017 GCA_030247985.1 Epsilonema sp. ZAB3_2 | reverse complement strand
CCTTTCAAAATGCTCGCTCGGGCTGTCCTTCCTTCCCCGGCCGAAAACTGTGACGTCACAGAGAGGTCCAGAAAAGCGAAGGAGTTGGGCTGATGGCAAGCAGGCGTAAAAGAGAGAGATCGTCTTGGGTTCCCTTTTGCCAAGTTTTCGCTGGTCCCTCTTTTCCTCCCCTATTTTCCTCCTAAAAGCCGAGCAGCCAGCGGAGTTTCTTCGACCCCTGCCGGACGTCTTTTCTGCTGTCTTCTCTCACCTAACCTCTTAGCGCGTGCATACTGCATAGTAAGGGTAGTAAGTAGGTACATAGGTAGACATACACATACGTCATACACAGTACGTACGCAATATAACGGGCCAACCAAAATGTGTGTACGTACATACATTATTGTGAGATCCATTTCTCACCACCACAGAACAGAATCCGCTCTGCTGGTACGCAGCTCGTAGTTTCTACGCCCTCGTGTTATTGTAATATTGTTTTTGCTTTGACCATCATGTCTGAAACTCCATCGACTTCGGTTAAGGCGGAAATGTATCGCGGGAAAAAGTACCGTGTCTGCATCCAGTTTAGTGGCAGTGGTGAGAAGATATTAGCGGCATTTTGCGAATGTAAGGCCGGTGGCGGCGGAACTTTGGCCACGACTACTTGCAAGCATTTTGTTGCGGCAGCGTACGACTTGGACTATTTTCTCCGAAGGAGGAAACAAGTGGAAGGCGGCCAGAAGCAAGAGTACAAAACTGCCGCTGATGCAGGCAGAAGACGTCTTTTTCTTCAACGCGGAAAGGGGAAAGATGAAGAGGCCACACACATTGCTCGGAACCGCCTATGACCCTCGGCTCGCGCACGGTCGACTGACACAGGATGAACACCTGACAGCAACGACGGAACTACTGAAGAAGCAACTGCCTGACTCTGCGTGGCTTCACGTCCTTCAGCCCACGCCTCTAAACGCTCGCTGTGGAGATGCAGAAAAGCTGCGGGAAGCTGCTGAGAAAAAGCTGCCCACTGCCACGGTTGCAGCTGCTGCTTCGTCGTGCACAGGAGTGTGCCGGCTTTTTTTTACGCCAGGCGACTGTGACACCGACCAGCTGAACTTCGACGAGCTGGACAGAGCTGAAAATATTACAGTAACCGAGGAGGAGCGAAAGGAAGCGGAAGAAATTTCGCGCGGGCAACGGGAGACGGAGCATTGGCATCATATTCGAAAGCAGCGAATCACAGGAACTATGATTGGCCCTATCTGCTCGCGCCTAAATAGGACGAAACCCGACAACCTGATTAGGCGGATGCTTTACAAAAAGGACATCAGTCATCTGCACGCAGTCCGCCACGGCATCGAAAATGAAGCAGCGACAAGACAAGAGTACGTCCGGCGCGCATGTTGAAGAGTGCGGTATCTTTGTCTGCCCGGAGGAGAACTTTGGTTTCATCGCGTGCTCACCGGATGGCGTGGCAACATTCCAGGATGGCAGAGCCACCCGCATCATCGAAATCAAGAACTTTAGCGACCACCCAAAGCATCCGACTGGCTGTGAAACGCTGCGAGAGATTGCGAAAGCGCGCGGATGCAACTTTTGCTGCAAGTATGACGAGAAAACGGATCAGTTCCATCTCAAGGAGACTGACAAGTATTGGTACCAGGTTCAGGGTGGAATGGCGTGCGCTCGAGTAAGCTACTGCGACTTTGTCATGAAATACAAGAGTGATTTGAAAGTACTGACTGTACTGTTCTGTCCATCAGCTTGGGAAAAAACGAAGACGGTGCTGCGCGATTTCTATGTACGATATTTAGTGTGCGAGTATGTGAGCGACAATGTGAAGAACGGTCTGCCATTGTTTTTGGATGAGAGAAGGTATAAATAAAAGCTGATAAAAGTTTGCTAGCGAGAAGTGATAAAAAAACCGACGGAATAAGCGAAAATACATTCATTGCCAACACACAAAGTATGTATGTATGTGCGTACGTAAGGCGCAAGCAGTAGCGAAACATACGGGCTGACCTTAGTAGCTGAGGGAACGCAGCCTCCGTCTCTCTTTCTACCCTCCTTGTGACGTCACGCGGTCACTCAAACAGCGCCCTATTTTCCGAGCGAAGGGAGGGAGCGAGAATTTTGAAAGGGCACTATTACGAGCTTGCAAATTTGTGACCACGTTTTTCAACATTTTGAAATCATTGGTGCCGCTATTGACCTCGACAGCTCCTTGAAGGCAGTTATGGGCAGTAAATCGTCTGTATTCTTGTATCCTTTGTGTTCTGGACCGTGATGACGTTCAGCCATTATTGTTCCGCCATATTTCAATGTTGGATGAGCTGCTTGGCCATGCTCAGCAAAAGATTTTTGTCTCAAAACCACGCTCAGTGCGGAAATGCGGTAAACAGGGTTCAACATTTTCAAGCTCGTAATTTCATCCCTATTTAGTTGACCTATCTGGCTCAAATTTTGCCACAACAAATGGTATATTCTTGGGTTTCTGGGGACAAAATTTGAGCTTGATATCTGCTGTAACACGGAAGTTATAAGGCTGGATCGTTAGGTAGGTCTACGTGAGACACCCTGTACTTTCCATTCTACATAGAACGGGATATAGCCTATTGATGTAAGTTAGCGAAGTCATTCTTGGCTCTCACCTCCTTATTGAAGCCATGTCTTTCTTCAATGATAAATGTGTAATACAACTTCGTTGGAAGCTCAATCACGAACGATATGAGACTGCCAATACTCAGAAAGACAAGAGATTGAAGAGTCTACAATACACACAAATCAGTCGTACTACAGTCGCGAGCGTAGAGTAACCGTGGCACATACTCAACAGCTATTGGCTGCATGCCATACACACGCACTGCTTACTTCATGCTCGTAGCCGTATCTTTGAATTGTAGCGCCAGAAATGCTCCACAACAATGGGAGCAGACCAAACAGTAGAATAGTCTGGCACAAACAAAACATGGATACCGTATTTTTGGGTGTATAGCCCCATACAAAAATCGAGAGGTCTGATGGGGGGTTATACACTGGGGGGGGGGGGGATATACAATGGGGGGGGGGGGGGGGGGTATACACTGGGCAAAATTTATGTTTTTGAGAGCTGTGTAGAGGCATGTTTTTGAGGTCAAAAGTATGTGTTTTAGGGCATAATCGCGGTCAAAACAGGGTTATGCTAGTACAAGACATGCTTAGCAAGACAAGACAAGTACAAGACAAAAGCAGGTCAAAAAAGCTGCCTAACAGTTATGATTTTTACAATGTAATGTACGTCTTGCTTATGTAGGCATGTGTATGTGTGTATATGCATGGTTTGTGCATACGTATGTAGTGGTACATTATGTAGAGTATGTAAAAGGTAAATGTCTGGTGGCTTGGCACGGCATGAGTTGCATGATAAATATACCAGCTATGAAGGGTATTCTTCCTCAAGCCTTGGGGGAACAATACCCGGCCCGTCCTCTTCATAGCATACAATGCCCTTGTGCGTGACATTTTTGTATGATGATGGTATGCATAAATACGTGCGGTCTTATTGTTTGGACACACGTACAAGAATGTCATATCGTAACATAGTATGTGGCAATGAAGAGGGGCAATTTCTTGGGTTCGGGGCTTACCATTGGACGTGGGGCTTTGCGCCTTATGTTCATTCGGTTAGCTCGTTATGTACGCCTTTTGGCAGATAGAAATTGCTGTGGGCTCACAGGGGGTTGGTAGTAAATGGACAAGGCAGGGTAATACTAATTTTGAGCATGTTAAGATTAGCAAGGGTGGTATGTATTATGCTCGGCGGCAGGTGGCCTGATTATGGTCACTTGCGGAGTGGAATGCTGGAGTGTTTTGCAATAGTAGGTACAGTATGTGTGTGTATTTATGCGCATAGCATGTATGTATGCATGTAGTATACAGTACTTCGAGTTGGCTATTCTAGCTTTTCATTAGCTAAGCTTATAGGCATAGTAGCTTGGTGTAGGAGTAGCTATAGTTAGCTTATGACCAGCTTACATAGGTAGGCTAGGTACCTTCCAGTACATGGGGGTTATACACCAGGGGGGATATACACTGGGCAAAATTTATGTTTTGCCAATGGGGGGTTATACACTGGGGGGATATACAATGGGGGATATACACCCAAAAATACGGTATTCATCTTCATAGCATGCTATAACGCAAGATGCCAGCAGCAAAGTTACGGTGGTTTTCATTTCGTCCCAAGTATCCATGATGAAGCCGAAGCGAGCCTTGTCAATCTTGTAGAGTCGAGACTTATGAAAAGAGTCCTCATCCATTATCTCCTTCACTTCCTCTGGCAACTTCTCCGTATCCACATATTTTCGATACTGAAACAAGAACAGCATCATACGCGCATCTATGTATGTACTTACAAATACCAAATAACTGCCCGAAAAGAATCTTGCTGGCCGTGTTATTGTTCATGACAACATGAATGATCAATTTTGTGTCTTTCCGTGCCTTTGGTTCTATTCGTTTTTTGCCTTCAGGCACCTGAAGACGCCAAGTGATAGTAAGTATATGAATCGAAACGTTGTGGAACTAATATCTTCCTATATTCTGGTTGGTGTGATCCCATTCAAACTCAAGCGTTAACTCTCTCCTATATGGGCTGGACCGCGGTCCGAAATGGAAACGTAAGCGGAAAAAAGAGAAAATCGGTCAGACTGCGGTACAAGCAGTCCAGCCCATATCGGAAAATTAACCAGCTTGTCTGTCTGACTACTACTGCTGGCTGCGTACCTGTCTCCAAGCAAGATATTGTTCCCAAAGGAATACGATCCATGAGAATACCACCGCAAACCAAAATATTATGCTCGGATCCATCTTCGTTTCTTTCAGTCCTCGCCTGTACATGTACATACATACGATATGTAGGTACAGTTACATTTAGACTTTCGACTTACTAGGGTAGCCATTATCCAGCCAGCTACATTGAGCTGTCGAGACGGCATAAAGACAGAAACGAAAGGCTCAAATGTTTACTTCTCTATGCCACGCGCTGTGCAACATATCTTATACATGACTCTACCAACATATTTTTCATAAACAGCCATCTATTGCATATCACATACAAACAGTAGTACAGCAGTATGTACGTAAACAGTAGACTACGGTAGAACAGAAGGACAAGTATTTTACCGGTGCATAGCCCCAGTAGAGAGGTCCTATATGGGGCTATGGATGTGCATAGGGTGGGGCAATGCATTGGGAGTGACTATGCACCGGTAAATAAAGTGTCTCACACTTGAAATGCAGAACATGTGTACATGTAGAAATCTTATTGCATGTAGTACTACTACCTATCTAGAACCATCTGATTCTAAAGATCAAAACTCGTGCAATAACTTAAAAATTCTGCTGGCCAAACACAACAACGAGCACGTACCGTAGTACATAGGCCTACTACGGTAGTTAGTTAGCATGTAGTTTCCCGAGCGGCGTCTTCTTTCACGCCGTGTCCGTGCGGCGCTGCAAAAGTGTATGCCGCCGAGGCGCCGCTCAGCTAATAGCACAGTTCATAATGCATCTCATCTTACTGATTTGATTATGTACTGTACGACAGTGGTCAAAGACAGTGTGTACTGTAATACGCCAAGAAATAGCACTCACACAGTGCGCCAATTTCATTGTACTACTTTCATCAGCAGTTGACGTAGGAGGTAACACAGGACAACATTAGAAAGAAAAGCGTATCAGCTGCTGTCTTCGTCCATTGTCGCGTGAGCCGATCAGTTGTACTTGTACTTACGGTACACGATATCATAGGCTGGCACCCAAAGAATCTTCGTGCGTTACCACCTGCAAATTGGATAGTTAGTTACTATATACTACCCCTTTTATGGCTGATTGAAATTGGAAAGAGATGCACTCGGCGTACGGCGGCGCACCATCCGTGGCTGTCCATGCTTTTACGTGTGTCGAGTCAGGGACACGCCCGAGCGGGCGCCCAGCGCATGTCTACTATGTGAATGGGCCATTATCCGGGTCGGCTCCAATTAGTTCGCACGCATGGCAACTGCAAATTCATAGTATGGTGTACCGTGGAAACATAGAAGTTGGTATCGCATATGCTCACAGCTTGTAATCTTTGTTTTTCATTTGAAACATTAGCACGAGATCTCTGGTACACATAAAGAATTCAAACACTTGCCACGAGTCCGAGTTACCGGTTCACCCGAAGACCTTTCGTCACAAACCTATGCTACTTAACTTAGCACAAACCATAGCAGAAGAAAGTGGCTTTTTCATACCCGTGCAAAATCGTGCTCCAGAAGCTGTGCTGCCGTGAGTCGCTTTTCAGGTCGAGCCTGAAAGCAGTGGGAGAGGAAATCCTGACAGGTGGGATAGGCAGCCAGAGTGTCGAAGGGCGGATGGTGGCCGTTGCCCACTTTCCAGATGATCTGATGATACTGCAGTCCTTGCCACGGCGCCTACGTACAGGTGAGCACAATGTGCCTTCCCCACTTCACCGTTCAAAACCAGATTCTGTTACAGCACGTCCGCTGAGAGAATCCGGAGATTTTCGCAGTTTTCACTTTTCGCGTACATACATAGAAATGTACCTGCATTTCACGCAGAAAACTCCTTCTCCGCATTCTCTCGTTGGACAGTAGCCCACATCAATACTGTACTGTGACGTGCCGCGTTCCGTATGACGATAGCCGGGCCCCGAAAAGGGGGGAGAGAAATAGGACCGAACGGGAATCGAACCCGTTACCCTCGGACACAGCTGCGGACTTAGGCACCCCACCAGGGACCGTTCCGGGGACTTTTGGCTAAACTCGCCTTACATACCTAGAACTAGTATACGTACACTACTACTGGCCTCGGACGCTATTCCCATACGTACGCAGTACGTAACAGTACCTTGCCGGTGGCCATTTCAAGCACGACGCAGCCGAGACTCCAGACGTCGGCTTCTCTTCCGTGTCCTGCAGCTCTGGTCATGCCGCCCCCGCCTCCGTCTTCCTCTTCGCTCTTCCCACCCGTAATCACTTCAGGCGCCATGTAATTCGGCGTACCCACGTGATCCGTCAGCTCTCCGCGCATCGTCGTCGTGTTCTTCAGACGCACCGAACTCCCGAAATCACCCAGCTTCAGCACATCCGTCGAGCTCGTCATAAAGATATTGCTCGCTGCAACACACAGCGAAGAGAAGCAATCGTCACTATCCACCTTTACTTGCACCACACGCAGACTTGAGCGGGGTTTACGTACTGTACGTACGTTTGATGTCTCTGTGAACGATGCGACAGTCGTGTAGGAAATGCACGCCTCGCAGGAGGTAGTGAGTGTACACGCGAACCAGGTGCATATCCAGCCCCTCTTTGCACACTTGCTCCAGCGTCCCTCCATCGCAATACTCCATGAAGATCAAAAGATCATCCTGCATCAGCGAGAAAGCAGCCGTAGGGTAGAACGACGCGCAAAATAAAAAACTGCTGAAATGGCATACCCTATGAACTTCGTAGTCGTAGTATTTGACAAGATTGGAGTGCTGTTTCATGCCCACGAAGTTCTTGGTCTCGTCGATGAAAGCGGAGAGAGCTCGATGATCCTGACGAGAAAACTTCATCTGCTTCACTGCCATCAGCTTCCCCGTTTCCAGATTCAGTGCCTTGTACACTTGACCGTATCTTCCCTCGCCTGAGCAATTCGCACATATAGATGCAACACTACCACGACATACGATGACGACATACGAACCGACTTTAGTTACTTCATGGCTTACCAATCCTTTTGTCCAGTCGTTGCCAACGGAATTGCGCTCGCTTGCCAACGATATGGCCAACTTGCTGAGAATCCGGATTCTCGCGACATTGACCGATTCTCTTCGCCCTCTGAAAAAAACGACCGCGATGCGACTACGTAGTATGTACGTACACACTTATATCTCCTGCTAAATTCCTACCATGAGTTCCTCCGTCCGTTTGTTTTCGTCTCTCTGTAGACGAGCTCGTATTCGCTTCATGGGGTCCGTCAGTTCTTCGCCAGTAGTGCGATGCTCAGTGCGACTTCCGCTGCCACTGCGCGGTCTGGGCGAGTGCTGTCCGGCTGGCTGCAGACTGGGGTAGCTGCTGAGCGGATAGCTGGCTCTTCCTGCGTAGGGCGCGTGTGGATTGTTGTTGGTGTCGGAGGCGGCGGAGCCTCGCGACAGCTGCAGCAGTGGAGCGGACGCGTTGCTGCTGCTGGCAGTGAAGGCGCCGCTGCGCTCCGACACGATGACGTAGCCGTCCTGCTGCCGCTGCGCGCGCATCTGGCCGCCAATCACGTGATCCACAATCTTCGTGATGTCCGCCTTCAGCTGCTGGAACTCCTCCGCGCTCATGCGCAGCGTGTACTCGGGTCCGGCAGCCAACGCCAGGAAGTTCAGCCCCTCCGACGCCCAACGGGGACGAATGCCGTGTCCTTTCGCACACGTGGTCACAACGAAATGCGCCCACTGAGCCACAAACTCGCGACATCCATGCGCCATCTTAGGCGCGAACTGCACGGAGATTAGTTTGCGAAGCTCGTGATGATACTACAACAGCACGTGTACTGTACATCGACCCCATCCCACTGAATAGATACCCTGCATGTATCGCAGTTTCCATGGCTATTTGAGAACAACAATAGTGTCTCTGAGAAGAAAATACTACGTGCGCGTACTTCGAATGCAAAGTTGTAGGCTTGAATGAGCGTGTCTCTGTAGGCCTGTCGCTCGTTGTCATCCAGTTGCTGTTTGTCCGTGTGCTCTTGCAGCAGATCTTCGCTCATTACACGCAGCGTTTCCGCGATGTGCTCGCGCACCAACAGCGCTTTCTCCTACAATAATAACACAGCAACAATTTTGCAGAATTGATCACAATGCACGTGCTCTACATGTACTGAACGTGGAAAGGTATCTACATACGCGAGAGAGCGTGTCTCTCCGCTCAAGATCAAGCCAATCCAGTGACAGCAAAATACTCCTCTCACAGCCACAGCTACATAGCGTTGTTGCCTTCATCGGGCATTGACAAGCGGCACGAATAAAGAACAATAGCCGCTTGCCGCAGAAAAAAGGCAAAAGTTACTACTCTTCCTCTTTGCTATCCAAAGAGTCGCCTGCCCCACAATGAGCTTGACTCTTCGTCAAGTGAAAGAGGAGCCCCAGATAGAATACATACTCCGACTACTGCATAGCTAGCTTATCATAAACAAACATTACTAGCCCAGGGTCACCACTCCCACTGCTCCATATATGTACACACACATACATTGAATTGCATCTAGCCTTTGTGTACCTTGAGTTCGTTCATGTTGCTGGCGATAATGGTGTGACAAGAGCACTGCTCGTCCACCACTTTGAGGAAGTCGGCGGGCAGGCGCGCTTCCATGGCTTGACGCTGATCGCGCAGCTGTCCCGAGTTGACCACCACCAGGTAGACGGCGTCCACGCGCAGGGAGATCAGCGCCATGTCCGTGTCCGCGTCCGGCGTCACCTGCTTCGTCCTCCCCCGCCACAGCCGCGCCTCCTCCTCGCCCCCGCATCGCACCAGCAGCAGATACCTGCACACGCACGCACACCTGTCCTGCACACGCACACCCAAGGTCTCATTCGTCTCTGTCAGTACAGCGCATAATGAGACTCACCCCGGCTTTCCGGCGAGTTCGTGCGGCACTTCGCTGTTATCTCTTCCACAGGTGACGTTGAGCAGCAGTTGCAGGTGCTCGTCGTTCTCCGCTATGCTCTTCTCCGTGAACATCATAAAGTCCTGGATCTGATGCGAAGTAGTGATGCGCATGTAATCACTGTCGCACAGGTGATCCAGTAGGGCCTCCAGACGACAACGCAGCTCAAACCTGGCGCTGATCTCCAGGTCGTTACGCAGCAGCTTCGCAAAGGTCAATGCGCGTAATGCACGCTCGCGCACTTCCGCCATTATGCCTCTGAACGTCCGACATGCGACGAACACCGAGGATTGGCGTTGCCTGAAAAAAAGAACTGGTGAGCTTCAACGTTGAAATAATAGTAGCCAATACTCTGGCCACTAGAGTTCGCTATGGAAATGAAGTTGTTTTGCGTAAAATAGAAAGACAAATGTAATTTCTGTCCATGCTTAACGCACTCATATTCTGCAAGATTACATAAGCATACGTACTGTTGCGCAGTACTGCTAAAGTTCCAAGCAACCCTCTCTGAGCAGGCTATAGATAAGGGGAAGAAGACTCACGGTCTATTGTTGGCGGTTCTTCCAGACTCGTCACTGCTCATCGGCTCCAAGGACGCGGGGGGAGAGGGTTCCAATGAAATCTCTTCCTCTTCTTCCTCCTCCTCCTCTTCCTCGCCCATATTCAGCTTTGTTCTGCAGCTCGACTCCAGATAACTCACTACCATCTCTTCGAACATGAGATTACCCAGCTGACTGAAAAAAACACACGATTACTATCTCATCTCGCTTCCACTAATCGTAACAAAACTGAACAAGTCTACCAGAATTTCAACGCAGCATCCGATTCGCCCGAAAGAACGTTGATGGCGATCTTCTTGGCGAATTTCCATTCCTCCTCCAGTTGCGTCGTCGACTCTTCGGCCATCCGCGACTCGCAACGAGCCAGAATCTCGCCGAAACAGCGCACGTAGTTCAAGTACAGCTGCCAGAATAAGAGTACACCCTTACGTCGTACCGTTTCAACGTTAGAAATAACAACTCACAATGGCCGCTGCTGCTCGGTACCTTGAACATATCGCCTAAATCCTGCTCGAATTCCTGTAGATCTTTCACCAGCAGCTTATCCAAGTGTATCTCGTTGGATGTGGTGGCCTGTACGTAGTCCTGGTAGAAACACTTCACTTCCACTGCCGCCTCCAAACAGTCGTGACAGTCTTGCATCAACTACAATACAACAGACGATGACATACACACACACACACCGCTGTCAGACTCACTACGAGCCTCTTTCGTAGCCAGCCCCATTCAAAAGCTGAGAGAAGACAATACGAGTACGTACATACGAAATACCGTTTTGAGAGTGGACATGTCGGGTTCCTTGGAGACTTTCTGCTCCAACCGCAGCTTCAACCATTCGTGCACAAGATCCAAAGGAATTCGCAGCAGAAAGAGAAAGGACGGATAGAAGGAGGGCAGGTGCATGGCAGTGAATGCATCGTTGAACACACCGAAATCCCATAGATCCGGATCCTTGTCCGCAGCATACTAAACAAAAAGCACACAGTCACGCGGTCGTTAGCGGTATCTACGACATACAGTAGGTCACCAATGCGATAGTTTAGTTACACATAAAGCATACAAACACAAATTAGGGCTGAACAAACGAATTGCGCTGCTGGGTTATCGAGGCAAGCAGGCTGGCATGCAAGTCATGCAGTCTGCATGCGCACGTACACAAAGCTTTAGCGGACACGAGCACGCATTCACTAAATGAATCTAAGTACTAACTACACACAAAGACGACGACCGAGAGTTAGGGATACGTACGTACATACTACCACATGTAATACTATTCATAGCCACAGCAGACACGCACAGCACCTTTAGCTCGGTGAGTAGCTGATGCTTGGCTGCGGTGAGTTCATTGGCGCTGCCTATTTTTCCAGTATGCTGCAGTTGGAAAAGCGAAGCAGTGGAGTCGCCGGCGTGTGGAAGCTGCTGTTGGCGAGCAGCTGAAGAAGAGTGGCGCCGACGATGATGCCGCTGTGGCGCATTGTGGAAGGAAGAGATCAGCGCCAGCTGATAGTCGCCAGGCGTCAGTGGCTACAAGCAACACTTCTCCCGTACATACACGAAGGTACTGCAACAAGGCCAGCCAGCTTTTTTTCTACCGCTCTCACTCACCACAATACATAGAATCGCTCTCAATTCGCCTGAAAATATATACGTACATACATGTACAGTACTTCGAGCTACACCCATTTCACACTCGCACTTGTCTCGTACTGCAGTGACCCTAAAAAAATCAAATGGAAGTGAACAATACAACGAAAAGGCAACGAAACGAAAAAAGGAATACATTCATACTTGTGAAATCAAAAATGCAAGCGGCGGCAAGTGCACCAGGAGAATCGTCATGCTTGCCTTTCCTTCCCACATTACATACCTACCTGTTCATTGAACTATTGAACCCCATCCGAACAAAAGCACGGAAAAGCAGAAAAGGAAAGGGCGGGAGGAGCTTACGAAGGATCTTTTCTGGGTGGCTGGCGTCTGGTGTAGTGGGGCGTGTTGTTCGTCCTTGCGCTGCGATGGCAACTCCAGTGCTCGTCTGGCTCTGGACAGAGTACGAAACGTCTCCTCCCCCACTCGTTGCAGAATCTTCCGCATTCCACGAAGACGCAAACTCTACAACAGTACACTACAGCGTACACACTCGGTCGTGCCCCTGCCTAAGTAGTAAGTACACCAGCACATCAACAGTGTACATACCCACACGTAATAGGGGGCGAATGACTGTACAAGAAATGGAAAATACATGTGTGACACTCCTACGCTACAATAATGTACTGTATTTAGTATAGCCTACGATTACTAGTCTGATCACCCCTTGCTCACGAAATTACCATATTTGATTTCCCTAACCCAAACCGTCGATGTTAGGGGTAGCCTGCGCTGTTTCGTCAGTTCGGTTAATTTGCTCACTTTGCGTGCGGTGGTGTTCTGCCTTGTAAACCTTTCTTTACCTGCCTACCGAAGTCTTGTCAAGTCAGCGCTATCTCTCTTTCACCGTTAGGTGCCTGATAGCTCTGGGCCCGCCTCATCCAACCTAAGGTGCGGGCCGCTCCACACGAGCCAGGCTCCGGCTCGCCACACATGCATGTAGGAAATACGTACTGAACATACATGTGCATTCCTAATGGATAAAAACGCGCACGTATAAATAGGTAACGTACAGTCAATCGTCCCAACCCATAAGAAACAAGTACGATTGCACGCCCTTACGAACCTTTTCCACGAACTTCTTATACATGAGCGCAGTGGTGACGATCTCGTGGTCGCTGTTGGTGCGACTGAGGGTGGAAGACGCCATGCTGAGGAAGCTGCCGCTGGTGTCGCGTCCAGTCCTGCCATTCAGTTCCTCCTCCTCCTCCTCCTCCGCTGCCTCCTCCGCCAGTGCCGACACAATCTCGGACGTGTCCACGCGGTCGTTAAAGCTGAAGCTGTGCTTGGGACTCCTGTAGTCCAGATTCGGCCAATCCCAAGTGACGCAGCCTCCGCGGTGTCGCCTGTCCATGCCCAACATCTCTCCAATATGCTTGATCTTGCGACACAAATCCCGTGTGATGTTCAACCACACGTACATCACCTACACAGACAAAGGAGCAACTGCTATTCTCATACACATTGGCACTGTGCCTGCAGATTTCAGAAGTACAGGCATCAGTAAGGTAAGGAATGCTATGTGAGAGGTGTTACATTGAGGCGTTCGTGGAGTAGATCGTCGTAATCTTCGCCCAGCATGCGTCGCATACTTCGCGATGTGGGATACAGATCTTCCAGCTCTTCGAATTGTCGCAGAAGCTGAGATACCACATTCAGTGCGCGCTGTTGACGTTGAAGAAAGGCGCCGCTGAAGATTTCCTGCTCTCCCGGCGGAGGAACAGACGCAGCCATCGCTACAACAACAGGGAATAGTGCGGAAAAGCAAGGCAGGGGTGCAATATCTTCGCATATAGCAGAGACAGGCGACAAGTAAAGAACTGTACAGCCTTAGAAGATTATTTCGACACCACTTTCTTCAGTTCAGAATCTTTGCGTGGGGTGGCCGGAAAAACCCTGCACTACCACAAACTACTCGCCCAAATCCTCCAAACATAAAACGCGGCATATGCTTACTTTCGCTATAGTTTTGGCTGGCCCTTTCTTGTTCCTGTTCCGGGGAAATGTCTGCTATGCTGAACGCCGCATGACAAGCGCCCACCTCTGCTTCTTCTCTAGGCGTGAAAGCTGCGTCTTCCTCCACTGACAAGGAAAGACGCAAGCGATTCGTCGACGCCCATTGGTCAAAGCGAAAGCTCCTAATCTCCGTCAGTATCTCCTTCTTATCCTCACGAGTCTGCAAGAGCCATTCGTCGTATTGGCGAGTAGAATTGAGAATGCTCGCCTTCCCCATAGGACGTCCGGAGAGGAAGGTGCGGAGATGCAGCCAGAGCACTTCCCACTTGTCGTGCTTCTCTCTGCCGTGCGGAAACACCACCTGACTGCCCCTCCTGCCTCGCATTGCGAACCCGCTCTGCGTCAATGCGCCGTCTCCGCCTCCGCTTCCACCACTGCTACTCGCGGCGTGCAGCTTCTTACTATCGTTCCCCATACGTATCAACAACTGCAAAAGCAACAACCGCTTCAAATCATCCTCCAACGTTAGAGTCGGGGTTCACAGAGAGAATGCGGAGATATCCAGGTCGCTGAAGACGTTTTGCGTCCGAAATTCATGGACATTCCGTCGCAGTTGTGCTATTTTGCGCGAAAAGGCCTTCAAAAATCTCCGCGTTCTCTGCATCCCTCAGTGGAAACGCAATGCAATGCCATCATATGTAGTACATATAGGTAGGAATACCTGGAAGGTTTTGTGGAAATCGTAGCGTTCAGTCTCCTCTTTTCCGGTCACATCTGCGCCTGTGAGTTTGGGAGTGGAGCGTCCGCTCGTGTCTCCTTCGTCTTGCGAGTCTTGATGCACGAGACGCAGAGAGCGATAAGGCGCGGACGCCGACGCCGGCCCTCGCTCAGACACCGCCAAGCCCTGCATGTGACGCTCCAGTCCTTCGAACTCCACAGATCGGCGCTGCTTCGTCTTCTCGTCCCGTTCCCGCACTCGCTCCCGCTTTCGCTGCTTCTTACTACCACTTCGTAGTACAGCTGCGCACTTGGACGGAGCAGGCTCCAGCTCATCTTCCGCTCCGCCTTCCATCTCCTCCTCGTCCCCGTTTCCCTCTGACTCTACGTCGAAGCCCACCACCCGTTGTTTCGCGCTGTCCTTGACTATTAAGGCTGCTCCAGCCAGATCACTGCTGCATCCCCCAGAGCGAAACGCGGAACCGGACGATTTGCGCTTCTCTCGCTTCTTCATTCGATCTGTTCGCGGCGTGGAAGAGTAAAATGCTTCCTCCTCCTCCTCCTCCGACCCTTCGAATGTTTCAATCTCTTCTTCTTCTTCTCTGCTACGGTTGGGGCTGCTGTCGTCGTCTATTATGCCTTCCATAGCTGCCAAATCATTCCCTTTGCAATCGCCGCCACTGGTATGCGTCCGAATCTCGGCTATTGATTGGCGTTGCAAAAGAGGAGGACAACTCTTCTCTTTTTCCACGCCAGTAATCGTGATCTTCGGAGCCGGTAGACTGGCCTTTCGCCCCTTGTGGCCGCTAGCTGCCGCCATTGCTGCATGCAAGACGGATGAACACTGAGCACACTACAACCTTGTTGACGCAGCGCTCTAACATCTTCTCCCCGAACGGGAATCGCGTCATTACCAGATAACCTTATCAAACGAAAACGAGAGCTCTGACTGCATCTCAGATTCTTTCTTCTTTCCAATTTTGGCCTGTGCTTTTCTTGAATCCGCCTTTCCTTTGCTTGCAGAGGCTTGCAGCTTGCGGTTGTTTGTTTGTTTTGTCTGTCGCGGTGTACGTACGTCGTTTTTTTTTTGTGGGTGGTGAGGAGATAAAAGAAAACAAACACGCCGATGTCATAGCAGCAGGGTGATTGTGAGCCCCTTCACACTGTATGTGTTAAAGAGAACGCAACCGCACGCATGACCGCGCGTGCCCTATTTTCTCCAGATCCGCGCTTTCCCTCTTAAATAATTTTCCCATGTGAACCATTTAGGCCGTTTTTGCTTTCATTTCCCGCTCCCCCCCCCCCCCGCTCCCCCCTTTCTTCCCCGGGGATTGGTGGGGTGCCCCCTTCTTCTCTTTCCTCCCCCAGGGGAGTATAAAGGGGGGGGGGACACTCGCCCTTTATCTGGCGTGGGGCGGTCCCCGTCCCGCAAGGTTTCCCCCCCTCTTCTTCAGGCATCCCTGGAATTCCAAATAGACAGAATCCAGCCAAGGTATGATAATGCGTATTCCTCAACTTTCTTCGATCTTTTCAATGGTGGGGTCGGCGTTAACCCATCCCCAATTGGTAAGGCCAAAAATGGCCATTTTTCAGATTTTTGACAAAAGTAGGGTATCTTACTGGCCTCAGCGCAACACGCACAGAGCCAGCCAAATGCTGTCCTTCTCAAATTCCACCACCAAGGGTCCAAGCTTCGCACTGATGTTGTTAACTCCTTCCCCACCACACTGGCAACCTGAGAAATTGATGGAAAACCGCCTTTTTACATGCATTTCTACCCAAATATTCTACCCTAGTGCAGTCAAGCAGGGAAATTTAAAGTACCCTACCCTAGTTTTATGCGTAGATTTCGAAAATAAATGTGGTTTTTTCATTTTCCTACGTTTAAGGCCTGATAAACCCGGTTTTTCACGTGTTCTCGGATGGAAAAGTGTGCTAAAAGCAAACATTTTAAAAATCAGGTACCCTGGCCTAATTTTATGCGTAGATTTCAAAAATGAGCTTAATTTTTAAATTTTCCCACGCTTAAGGCCTAAATAGCATCTTTTTATGCCATTTTGAGTAAAAAATCGGGTATATTAGGCCTTAAAAGTGGAAGAATGTAAAAATTAAGGTCATTTTTGAAATCTACACATAAAATTAGGCCAGGGTACCTGATTTCTAAAATGTTTGCTTTTAGCACACTTTTCCATCCGAGAACACGTGAAAAACCGGGTTTATCAGGCCTTAAAGGGGTTCGCCGTGGCGAAATCCAGCAGGTAAGGCTGCTATGCTGGGGTGATAGAGCAAGTTCTAAGCTTTCATTTGATGTATATATTGTATGTTCGAAAATCGCTGGTTGCGCTGTTACAAGCTGTTGAAGTTTCTGTTTAGTACAGGTCCAGTTCGGGGGCCAATTTTCGAGGTTTTTGGCCTGTATCTCTGGCGGGACGGCAAGTAGCCATGAGATCTGCATATGAACAGGCGTGGTTTCCGCCGACCTATCTCATGGTACCTTGCTTTTCTATTTTTAGCGAGAATTGATGAAGTTATAAGCAAAATGCTTCGAATTTTAGTGGTGTCCACTTGTAGAGAGAATTTGAAAAGCAAGGTACCATGAGATAGGTCGGCGGAAACCACGCCGGTTCATATGCAGATCTCATGACTACCTGCCGTCCCGCCAGAGATACAAGCCGAAAACCTCGAAAATTGGCCCCCGAACTGGACCTGTACTAAACAGAAACTTCAACAGCTTGTAACAGCGCAACCAGCGATTTTCGAACATACAATATATACATCAAATGAATGCTTAGAACTTGCTCTATCACCCTAGCATAGCAGCCTTACCTGCTGGATTTCGCCACGGCGAACCCCTTTAAACGTAGGAAAATGAAAAAACCACATTTATTTTCGAAATCTACGCATAAAACTAGGGTAGGGTACTTTAAATTTCCCTGCTTGACTGCACTAGGGTAGAATATTTGGGTAGAAATGCATGTAAAAAGGCGGTTTTCCATCTATTTCTCAGGTTGCCAGTGTGGTGGGGAAGGAGTTAACAACATCAGTGCGAAGCTTGGACCCTTGGTGGTGGAATTTGAGAAGGACAGCATTTGGCTGGCTCTGTGCGTGTTGCGCTGAGGCCAGTAAGATACCCTACTTTTGTCAAAAATCTGAAAAATGGCCATTTTTGGCCATACCAGTTGGGGATGGGTTAACGCCGACCCCACCATTGAAAAGATCGAAGAAAGTTGAGGTATACGCATTATCGTACCTTGGCTGGATTCTGTCTATTTGGATTGCCACGGATGCCTGAAGAAGAGAGGTCGAAACCTTGCTAGGCACGGACACTGCCAACGCCTAGATCAGGTCGAGTGTCGCCTCCTCTACTTATAGCTCCTTGGCTCTACGATCATGCCGATCAAGACGGGCGAGTTCTTGCTGGACACGGATCCGGCGGAGCGGATCTACTTTTTCGGCCCATTTGTGCAGGAGTCGACGCGTCAGCTCAAGCTCCGTAACGTCACGCGCTACTAGTGTTGTCAACAGAATTACTTTTACCGTTTTACCGCCTGTACAGTCGCCAGCTGACGGTAGACAGACGATTTTTACCGTACCGTCGGCGCTTTTACCCATTTACCGCGGTAATTACAGCCGAAAATTTAGAATTTGTATGCGGGACGGTAATATTACCGCGCGGTGTAATTTACCGTCTGTCTACTGCCGGTAAATTTACCTTAATACGTTACCGCCACTGAAAATGTCGAAGGTTGACAACACTACGCGCTACGCCGTCGCTTGGAAGGTGAAGTGCTCGGACAATCGGGTGGTGCGCATTCAGCCCCCGGCTGGTCTGCTTCAGATCGGCGAATCCGCCGTGGTCGACCTGGTTACCGGTCCGTTTCCAGGCAACCAACCGCCACAGGAGCCGCAGAACCTCTACATCATGAACATTCCCGCCGACTATTCAGCAGTGGACGCAAGAGACGCCTGGGCCAAGTACAACGGACCGGAGACCGGATCCGGTGTCATGGAGATGGAGATCACCTTCGGCAACGAGTGAAAGCAAGGCCTTAGCCTTCAGCAACGCTGACTCACTGAGCACTGACACACCTTTTACCTATGTACCTACCTAACAGGAGCAATGCGGAATGCTCACTCGCTCACCCACTAACCTATTTTACATACAGTATTCGTTGTACCACGACCACCAGATATATCGTCTTTCGTCTAACTGCTCTACCATCTGTGGTCGAAGCGAGGCTAGCGAGGCGAAGTCGAATAAAAGAATTTTATACACAGGTCTGCATGTCTCAGTATGCATGCACAAAGTTGGATTGGATCTGCCACTTCCGAAAGATAGGAACATGTGAAAGATCAGGCAGCGATCTGTGCTGCATGCATATACAGTGGACAGACAACCCATAAAATAGAACAATAACGTAATGTAATAGCATAGCAGTATGTTATATCTGTGTTTTAAAATATCATCACTATCACTACCTATTCTTTCATATCGCATAAGTCCGCGGTTACGTAATGAAAAGATATCATATGTACAACACAGGAAGTAGTGTACAATGACTGTATGCAGATGGCGTGCAACGCAAAGCATACATCGTATGTATACGTACGTACAGTCGAGCGCTAAGATGAAGCGATCGACTGAATTTAGGAATTAGACGGAAAGTGAAGATCATGCTTGACGCAGCTTGGCCAAACGTTGGGACAGCTCATCCTACAATCGAACACAGTTGATGCATTTCCAGAATTACAACATCATGTAGGTAAGGTACCTATCTACCAACATAGGCATCATTCTGTAATTGCTTGAAGACTGGAGAAGTTAGGCTATCGCCATACGGAAACCTTTTGAAGGAAACCTGAGCAAAACTTATGGACCATTTGCGCTATAATTATGGGTCGCGAGCTGACCCCCAATGTATTACACTTTTTCAGTGCATTCTTTCCTTCCCCCTTAGCAATTATAAAATGCACTGAAAAGTGCACAGTAATACAGAGGGGTCAGCTCGCGACCCATAATTCTTAGCAAAACTGGTCCATAGCCACCGCCAAGCCCACAATGGAAACTGTTCTCATCAGGGTGGCGTTGTCTACTTTTCTTGCGTAAGTATGAGAAGGATAGGAAGATTACCTGTTCTTGGGATGCTTGTGTTGAGGCGCCGACAGTGGCCGTTTGACCAGCAGGCAATTCCATATTCAGCTCAAGACTAAACACAGAGCATCTTTACCCTCACTACTGTACGTAAAATACATGGTGAGCTACGAGAACGAGACTCAGCTCTGTGCACATACGACCATTGCAGTACGTGTACTTACTGTAGCTATTTTAACATACCTGGCGTCATTGTTGGGAACTAGTCGTTCAGCTGTTGTCTGTCGGTTTGTTGTCCGTTTATATATGGTCCATGGGTGTTGTCCGTTTGTTGTCCATTCGTCAACAAACTGACAACACCCATATATAAACGGACAACAATTTGTTGCCAACAATGACGCCAGATCGCGGTAGGTGTTAAAGAGCATACCCGGCTTCGTCAGCCACTTCCTGCATAAGACCGTCCACTTGGCTCTGAGGCGCGTTTAGTGTTGTTGTGGCTGACATTGCATTATCCATGCTAGCTGACTGTACATCCAAGTTCTCAAAATCACGCTCGAATCTGTCCATCAGTTGAGACACCTAGGATAGTACAAACATGTCTCTCCTCAATCAAACCACGATCGAAGTCCTACAGACTCACATCTGATATCCACCATATGCAGTAAGGCGATTGGGTTGGTCGATGGCGACCCCGCGGCATTTAACCCCTCCTCTATTTCGCAGGTCGCAGCGACCAAAATGCGACCTAGTGCGACAAAAATGCGATCGCATTTGTATCGCATTAGTAGCGCATTTGTATCGCATGCGATCGCATTTTGGTCGCATTTTTGCAAACAAATTTTCCAAAAATGCTACCGATGGCGTTCTGGACACTTTGTCAATTTTGTCGTCTGGGGTCGCATTTTGGTCGCGGCGACCTGCGAAATAGAAAACGGGTTAATGAAAGTTTCGATCGGTGCCTGCGGGGTCGTCGACCTTGTTCAATCATCTGGAAGCGTCAAAGGAGCGAGTGAAAAGAAGAATTGACAACAAATGACGTCGACGACCTCGCAGGCACCGATCCAAACTTTCGCTAAATGCCGCGGGGTCGCCATCGACCAACCCAATCGCCTTACTGCATATGGTGGATAGGGAGGCCTACCTTTTCCAGATTCATTGACCGCATAGCACTTTCCATTGCTTTCACAACGCCAGCCATTGACCCAGTCACCTAAATATACCGAAATACAGGCTCCTGTTGTCATAAAAAAGTCGATCCACTGAGAGACTGCAGCGATTTTGAAAGTTACAGGAGGGTTTTGCGTGAAAAACACAGAAATGCTATTATCTTAGGCTACTTTCCTACTTCACACTAAGCTTCCACATCAGAAAAATTTCCGCAAACTCTCCGTGGATCAACTGTAACATTAGGCAAAACAAGCTATAAGTAAATGAATGTAGCAGGATGGCGAAATCACGTAGGAAAGCAATTATTTGTACTTGTTTCATGGTGACAGCGGTTTGCACTCTGGCGCTAACGGCGTCGATACGCGAACTCATCTTCATGTAATTCAGTGCCTCGTTCTTCTTGCGAATGGCGTTCTCAGCGTGAATACGAGCACATTCTGTGTTCCCCTTTTGTATCGCCTGCAAATCATACAACAGCCATGGCTATAGTCTGGCGAAAAAGAGTTTGGCATGGGACTCAAGTCGTCCTGCGTGGTTTGCATGTACTTCTGCTAAATAGGAGTACACGAAGCATGGACAGAAATCCGCATTTGTAAATCTAATTTACGCAACGCGCCTTGAATGCCATGCCAAACTCTTGCTGGCCAGACTATAGCTGTCATCAATAGGGGAAAATTGTGACTGATGCCGCGTTCACCAGACGTCCGTACATCCGTAAATCCGTAACCTCCGTACGTATCTAGGAGTACATGGTCGTTTGCGGTGCCACTACATACCTACTCGACTAGAAACGTACGAACGTTACAGATGTTGCTGCGTTCACCAAACGTCCGTACGGACGTACGTCCGACGTATCTATATATTTGAACCATGTATTCCTAGATACGTCGGACGTACGCCCGTACGTCCGAACGGTGCATAATGGTGAACGCGGCATGAAGGCATCCAGGATCCTCCCTTTTAGGGGCCCAGAGAAGGAAACCCTACCCTTGGCACTACCATCAAACCTGTTTCAATTTCGTTTTTTCAGTCTTCTCATCCTTCTCGCATTTCTTGGCATTGCGTTGCAGATCTTTTGCCGCAAAGCGGAGATTGAACAAATGCTCTGAAAACAATAGCACATATTTGGAAACAAAATTCTCTCACAAGTTGATAGTCTTTTATCTTACTATCCATAGATGCTTCCTTCCGGTTCAGTTGAGCGAGCCACGTTTGCTTTGATGGCCTTTTCACAGAAGAAGCAAATAAATTGCCGTATGTAATATATTCAATCAGCAGAGTCAGGTCAGTCCAAAGTTCTGATCAGCAGTCGCGGGTTGGGTTGCAACGATATCGTCACTCAGTCAGGTGGACAGACAATGATGATTCATTTATCCCTTTAGATTACTCAGTGGAGAGTGGTGCCTCGCCTCAACCTCGAGCTCGAGCATTCGGAAAATAAATCGCATTTTAGTAGACGTCAAATTTTTGTCACTCTGCTGCATCGTTCACAATGGCCGCTCTATATTGTAGATGGGATATTTTCTTTTAGTATGAAAAGTGGACACTGCACTATATTGTAGATGGGCTGAACGCAAACAGACTTTATTACAGAAGGTGAACTATAAAGGGTTATGTAAATAAAAACATATGATCGTGTAGACGACAAAATGTAAATACAGCTATGTACGCGGAGAGGACAAGGACTCCTAGACCACGTACTACTTAGTGCGGTCTAGGAATCCTTGAAGCGGCAGCGCCGCGCCGAGCGCCAGATGAAGCGCGACAGAACAGTAACGGAAGTATCTGCCTGGCCTGGGTCTAGTTGCAAGGAGATGGAGCAGAAATCATGGCATCTCCAAACGCCAGCGTGCTAGATGATGTAGCCAACACTCCCACGTCGGACAAGTCCAAAAGAAAAGAGCGCTTTTTCGGTAAGGATGCTCGTACATACATGCGGGTACGCCGCGTTTACCAGACGTCCGTACGTCTGTTGTCGTGTTCACCAGACTCCGTAACGTCTGTCCGTCCATCCGTTCGTCAACCCATATGAGTTGACGGACGGTCCGTTACGGACGTCTGGTAAACGCGCCATGTAAATCCCGTCCGTACGTCCGACGTGTCTAGATACTCCTAGATACATAAGATGCATGTACTTCTGGTACATCGGACGAATGTGGTGAACGCGGCAACAGTCGGCACGGAGATACCACGCGTATTGTGTGGTTCAGTTTGTGGTTTTGCTTTCAGGAGCTTTATTTCTGGGAGGGGTAGCCTGTATTTCTGCTTCTGCTGGATTGACGTTTTCTCAGGCAAACTTCAGAAACTCCAAGGGTCGCCCTGAAAAGGTTATCATGCCATTTCTTCCGGTAACGTATAGTAACAGCTCGTTGCTTATATTGGTCAGTTGCGCTAAGCGCCTGGGTGCTTGCGATGTGACCCCCGTGTTATTTAACGTAAGTTTAGATCGGTTTTTGTTTCTTCTTCTCTTCGCTCGCTCCTTTTCCGCTCCAAGATAGATGAGCTCTCGACCACCTAGGAGCGCAGCGCAACTGGCGAATAGATTGCTTTTAATCCCGGGAGGAGTTAACACATACCTCGAAGAGGCAGGCGTCATTGTTGACAACACGTCGCTCAGTTGTTCTCCGTTTGTTGTCCGTTTTTTATATGGGTGTTGTCGGTCAACAGTGACGCCTCCTCTGGGTATGTGTTTTATAGTTGCACGTACGCGTTTCTTTTTCAGTTAGTTCATGCTGAAAGTGTGCGACTGGCGGCAAAGGCCTTGGGATATGGCACTGTTTACGCAGTAGGCGGCGTTGGAATTTTGACCTTTGTGGTTTGGAAAGCGTTAGGAGTTCATTCGGTACAAATGACTCTTCGTACTACAAGTATGGGTGTAGAAGTGGCTTAGTCTTTCGCTCATGTGGTAGCATTTAGATGACATCAGACAGGACAACTACTCGTACCGAGCATATATTGAAACATAAGAACCGATGAGTACGGTCCGACTTGAACTCCCACCTGCTAAGCAGTCTGAGTGAGTTCTTTTACTCGCACCGAGCATAATCTGCTCGTCACATACACACGCGAGTTTACACTAGCTGTTACTTTCTCGTACTGAGCAAGGTGCGAGTTGGTCGCTGCTACTGTACCGTTCAGAAGAGAAGATGCTCGGAACGAGCAAAAGTACTCACACGGGTAGACTGATGTTAGCAGACGCGATTACAGTCCGACCGTACTTGTGGTTCCTTTGTTTCAGCACAAGATACAGATTTGCTCGTTACAAGTAAGTTGTCCTGTCTGATGTCGTCTATTTACTGTGATCTGTTGCAGTTGTTGGAGTTTCGAGAGAAGATGGAGAAGTTTTTCAAGTCGACCGTCCCCGACATTCCGCGCAATCAACCGCCGGGTCGCTCTGAATTCAGCTCCTTCCGAGATTTCTTCAACTACGTCAACGAAGAAAGTGCCACCACTTCCTCCTCCTCCTCCTCCGCTCCTTCTCCTTAGCCGTCCAGTTTTCTTGACGCATGCCGTGTTCAGCCGCCTATTTGCTACTGTTGACTGACTCCGGTCTTTCTGTCGCCTTCAAGAGCGAGCTGTGATGCTCTGGCTTTGGCTTCTGCTGCTGCTACTGCTGTGCGTACTGCTAGTGACGTTGCTGTTGCTGGTGCACAGGCGCTGGTGTCAGTCCATGCGATTGAGAAGGATCTACTGTCGTCGCGTGCTGTTGGTGATCGCTCATCCGGACGACGAAGCCATGTTCTTCGCTCCCACTCTGCTCGGTCTGCAAGAGCAAAGACCGTCGGATGTGCACGTACTCTGTCTCTCTGCTGGAAACTATCGTCCACCGCAGGGCAGACGCAGAAAGGACGAGCTCAGGAAAAGCTGTCGGGAATTGGGTAAGACCATCTTACACGCACGCTGCTTGTCTTTGTTGTCGAATAATGCCGCAATGATAATAGGGGACGTACGCCCGAATATGCAACCCATCACCGCAACAAAGGTGGAAGACAGTTTCGGCCGAATCTGTGTCCGAAATATTCTCCTTGTTTGAAGCGGCGTGATGTGCAATAAGTATAATTTTTGGTCCACTGAGAGGATGTGGTTTCGGAGATCTCCGCGTTCTCTCAGTGTAGCGGGTATATGTAGTACGGAGGATCCTGTGTTGTAGGTATTCCAGCTGACCACGTGGTGATAGTGGAGCATTCGCAGCTGCCGGACGACCCCCTGCGTCTGTGGAGTCGGGAGTTGGTGGGCGCGCTGATTCTTCGTCAGGTGGAGTGTCTGGAGGTGGACACGGTGATCTCCTTCGACGAGTACGGAGTGAGCGGACATCGCAATCACGCCTCCATCTATCGCGCTCTCCAGCGACTCTACTCAGAGTCTCTCCTGCCTCCCGGCACACAGGTCTTCGTGCTGGAGAGCGTCGGTCTACTGCGCAAGTACAGCGGCTTGTTCGATATTCTACTGAGTCGCTTCTCTTCCCTCTACGTCTACATCTCCGACTGGAGAGCTGTGCTGAGAGCGGAGAAAGCCATGCTTCATCACGCGTCGCAGCTGCTGTGGTATCGCTATCTATACCTCTTCTTCTCTCGCTACATGATAGTGAACACTCTGAAGCGCATACCCATGCAGCAGAGGCACTACAAGTACAGTCAGTCAGGAGCAAACAAGGCCGAATGAAACACTCGACCGACACGCCTTCGATAGCCAGGACCAGTATCAAGGCCTTTGCCTTTTTGAAAGGTCTGCCGGTATCTTGGTACATACGTATGTTCATCGACTACTATGACCGTGTATCATTGTTCTTTCTCTAGTCTCTTTCGGAAGTGACGGACGACAGATTCGGTGCATTTATTGCTGGCTGATGATATGGATCAATCTTTGATCCAACTTCAGTAATGTTGGTGGGTGTATTGAGTAGTGTGGACGCATGAATGGGTTAACCCGGCCATTTCTTAAACCCGATAACCTAAACTCCTTTCTTTCAATTTACTGTTTCAGCAAATGGTGAAAATAGCTCATTTTGAAAAAGAGGAGAGTTCAAGGGATCGATTGGTGTAATATTTGTCTCAATCGGTTCATTGGTTGCTGAGATATTCAGCCCTGGAGCTGAGTTGGCCGGATTTCCCCATGATCAGGTGTGCCCCATGCCCATTAGTTTTGTTTTCGTTTCACAGGTACTACAATAGACGTTGTTGTTTTTCTTAGCCTTTGATGTAAATAGTATGAGTATGATATGATTCGATGGTTACGAAGCAAATGCTCTTTCCTGTGGGAATCGCGTTGATGTGCAATGTTGTCCTAGTGCTGAACGTGTTTTCGTCTTCAACGTTGTCGTTGGAACGTACATACATATGCATACCTACCTAAAGTATTGTTTTTGTATGCGTGTTGTTTTTCTATGCTTGCCCTTTTGATGATGACCTTTGCTCGGCGCATATTTTTGATGAAAAATGAAGCTTTATCAAAAAGTGTATATCCAATAAAATAATGCTTGAGATGGTTTGGATATTTCTCATTCTGTATTTGGGAAGGCATGCCCTCCATAGATATTGCCTTGATTGCCTCATTCCGCTGCTATTATAGTATTTCTGGGTCTGATGTCGATTGAGCATCTTCTTTTTGAACAGAGCTGAAGCATTAGCGACGACCACGGCTGTTGGCTTGGCTGGCGGCGTTTTATCTCCATTCTGAGCCGTTGAAGTACTACTGAAAGTGTTGTCTACAGTCGCCAGTCTGTCGAGTTCAACCTAGGTCGGCAGTGCGACCTGTTTATGTTGACTAAAGTAAGCGTTTATATAGCAAACAAGCAGGCATTCCTATTTTTTCATGCGTACTATTGGCCTATATCTCTATCACTGCACAACACTGATGATGTCAACTCCTTTATAGTTTGCACAAGCAACAAGCTAACCGCTACATTTTTTGATAACGATCGCTGCACTTTTACCACCAATTGTAGTTACTTGATAACAGTATGTGCTTATAGGCTTAGCCCAGGAACAGTCGGTGGAAGCAGAGTGCCATATGCTTGCGTAAGGCTGTCACTTCTGCTTTTGCATGAGAGTCGTCAAGATATTGACTGTCTTCCCTCCCCATGAAACCAACCAGCCACCAGCCAGTCAACGCACACTACTGCTAGTAATGAAGCCTAGCACGGTAGGTAGTACTGTATGTATACATACATAGGTGGATATGCATGCTTTTTGCGTACGTACATCTGGCGTATCCACTCCGTTAGTTCGGTCGCATACCCTGGTACCACTCGCGTGATGTCTCGCCACCCGTACATACATAGTGAGACAGCACGCAGCTGATGATATGCCGTCGACTCATTCGTTTACTTACGTACGTGCCGCATGCGTACCTACGTATGTCCGTCTATCTGTTTACGTACTGCGCATGTACCTACGTATAGGTACCTATGTATGTAGGGTATGTATAGCAGTGAAGCTGAAAGCGAGTAGGAGTGAGTGGAGTGTTTTTGTCTTTGTCAACTCCTATGCGTAGAGGCGTACTCAGCTTAGTGCGGACCTTGTTGGCACTTCATTCTCTGCTTGTGCTTCGCTGTTGTTATTCCTCCAGGTCTGAGGACGAGGCTGGCTTCAGCTATTTTCTCTGTTATATGTCACTCTTGCCGTTGTTTTATGATTATTTGCTGACGTCAGTCTCGGTAGGGCTGAAGAGACACTCGGCGCTATATATCGTTATTTGAGAAAGCTGATGCGTTTCCGATACGAGCTTTCTGCTAATAACGACAGCATTCCTCTCCTATATGTAACCTCGGGCATGCACGTCCTCATCGATCCACGCGAATGTTACTCTATTGGTATACGTATATGCATCGTATGCCATGCATGGCTTCCGCAAAATATGTACATGCAAGTTTGTGGTGGGCACGCAGCACACACAAGCAAAAGATCGGGAATCGAAATCGGCCTCAGCCCCCAATGTGGAGGTGTTTTGTTAAGTTGTTTTGGGGGTTTGGGTTTTTCCCCAAGGCGAGTGTCGTACAGTGGATGAACAGAGGCCCGAGCTACTTATCGATTCCCATCTAACTCAGCCCGAGAATATTACATAGCGCATGCTGCAGTACAGTGTGATACACACAAGAGAGTGACTTATCTTTTATTCCGTCCAAGCCACAAGCAGGGCAAGCCACTTCCAAACCAAACCAGACCGCAAGAAACGTAGCACAGGTGGCGTGATACTCAGCCCACAACAGACACAACTGACACACCGCAAAGCACAACAGCCTCCCAAGAGTGACGCAAAGACAATGAACTCCGATTACTGAGGACACACCACACATCGACTCGAGCGCTCTTTTGTCCGCGCCACTTACATGAATTTGACTACCCGAATTTGACTATGGAGGGGTGACAAACTATATCTTCAAAGGGGTGTCAGACTGTATCTGCAAAGGGGTGTCAGACTCAAATCACTAAGTATCACACACCTAACCTGGCTACTTTACAACAATAAGCGTTTATTCAGGTCGTAAATTGACATGAATACAACAAGCGCCGAATGGCTACATTAAAGCAGGCATTTTACAGCACTGTATACATAATGAATAAATAACATATACGATAATAGTATGAATGAGCAATTACGGTAGAACACGGCAAGTACAGCAGGAACACTCTAAAACCTGTACACACGAGCATGTTCAGCGATGTCGAATGTGTCCAGAGAAGTGACAAAGGAAGTTCGCGAGTTACTTGAGACAATATTTTCCGGCAGCAAGTTCCACAAAGGGACAACACGATGCCAAAACATTGATTGTTGCAAACAATTATTGGGATATGGCACAATAAGCCGTAGAGGGTGACCGCGATTTGAGCGCGCCCTACGAAAGAACTGATTCTCATCCAATTCAACACGCCCCGTAAAAACACAATAGCACAAAGAAAGATCAGCTATTATACGACGCACCTCTAAACTGTGAATACCTAGGTGAGCACATCGCAACTCGTAGTTAGGCTTGACACCATGGCACCTTGAGAAAACAGCAGAAGTGTAATATGATTGTACACGCTCAATCAACCGGATATCAGATACCTTAAAGGGGCTCCATACAACAGTTGCAAACTCTAACAGTGGCCGTACGTATGTATAATATGCACGCATAAGAATTTCGGCGTTGTTAGTACTGAAAGCTTTGAGAATGGAACGCGCAACACCATATGCTTTTGCTGATATAATAGAACAATGCTGAGTAAAAGAAAAGCTAGAAGACATGATAACGCCTAAATCCCTACATGAGGACACAAACGGAAGATTGGAACCAGACAGACTATACAAAGTTGGCTGAGAATTTCCAATAGATAACACATTACATTTAGCCACATTAAGAGAGAGTTGCCACTTATTATCCCACTCCTGTATAATAGATAACGCATCCTGAAGGGCGGCTGAATTGTTGCTGTCAGCAAAAACTTTAACATCATCTGCGTACATCCTAACATAGACTGGAAGGTGCTGTAATTCAGAAACCAGGTCGTATGTATAAAGATCGAAGAAACTGGGGCCTAATACTGAGCCCTGCGGTACACCACTATCAACTTTAGCCCTGCTGGAAAAAACGCCACCAACTAACACTTGCTGCTCTCTATTGATAAGAAAATCCTTGACCCAATCAAACAATTGTCCATCAATACCATATGCACGTAGTTTGTACAAGAGTTTGTTATGTGGTATTACATCAAAGGCTTTGCTATGGTCCAAAAAAGCAACATGACAAGCGCGCCTATCAAGAAGGAAAGAAGTCCAATGAAAAGCACAGTCAAGTAACTGAGTAACAACAGATCTTTTAGGTAAAAAGCCATGCTGTTCAGATACTACAAGATTATGTGACGAAAGATGATGCAAAATGGCCCTGTTGATTACACGTTCCATAGTTTTACCCACATCGCTAGTAACAGAGATAGGCCTATAATTAGCAGCAGTAGACGCAGAACCTTTCTTAAAAACTGGCACCACATTCGCTAGCTTCCATATGCGAGTCGTGCGGTCCCTAACATTGAATAGAGTACAATATCCAACCTATGGCTTGCCCTACTGTACGTAAAGTACCAATTCTTGTTGCTTGGCTTGGACGGAACGAGAACATCACCACAGAAGCGTGGACAGAAATCCGCATTTGTAAATCTATTTTACGCAACGCGCCTTGAGTCCAAGTGCCAACTGCTATTGGCCAGACTATAGCAGACAAAGTCTAGTATACTAGATTATTGCTGTGCCAGCAAATATTACCATTGCGAGCATGTTGAGCGTGTTGTCCAGAGCGGAATGAACCCGGTTGAAAGACTCGATCAACTGCTCGCTGCCAGCATCGAACAGTGCATCACGACTAAAGAGAACATCCATCCAGTACATACATACTATAAGCTCACCAGACATGAATGAACACCCTGCTATAGTCTGGTCAATAGCAGTTGGCACTTGAACTCAAGGCGCGTTGCGCTAAATAGATTTACAAGTGCGGATTTCTATCCACGCTTTGTGTACTCCTATTTAGCAGAAGTACATGCAAACTACGCACCTCGCCTTGAGTCCAAGTGCCAACTGCTATTGGCCAAACTATAGGCCAGTAGCACTAGGCCTACCTGTAGAACACCGAACACTTACCGAAATCGCTCCAGTAAGCTGGGAGGCCTGCCGATGATCAAAATCCGATAAGTAAGAATTGCAGCGCACGCAGATAAGATGGTCAACCTATCAAAAGCAATGGTATGAAATGAACATGAACCACTGTTATTACCGTGAATAGTGTGTGTTTTATGACGTAACGTACAGTGGCTAGTGCAGACTCGCCGTGAGCGGAAATAGCATTTTGAGCTTACAATAAAACGCAGAGACAGATGAGAATCATGATCTGTGGCAAGCTCTGAAACCACGAAAACAGTCGAAGATACGATAGTCGCTTGCTTGACGTCATTGCAGTCACCCGAACCACTTTTTGATTTGAAGACGTCAAACCGGAAAAATTTGCGACACCGCACCATCTATTTTGTTAGCAATCATAATGTAGCATACACTTCCGAGTCGACGCAATACCGTATTTACCGGTGCATAGCCCCATGTTGGCAAACATTAAAAAATGCATATGCATAGCCCATATGTACTGTAGGGTACCTGAAGCGACCTAAGCGGGTCATAGCCACTCCCACACCAAGCTATGTATGTAAGATGCCTACAAGCCTGCTTGGGGGTGTATTGTATAGAATAACCCTGTTTTGACCTCAATTATGCCAAACAACACGTGCTTTTGACATAAAAAGTATCCCTCTGCACCTCTAAGCCAAAGAATGTCCTATGCATAGCCCCATGCATATACCCATACAGTCGAGAAGGAAAATCCGCCATGCACCGGTAAATACGGTACTGCAAATGTTAGCGATGGCCTATAAAGTTCGATAAGTACCAGTAGTGCGGACGCAATTTGGACGAGAGGAATCCGAGAGTGATGAAGACGGGGCTGGACTGCTGCCAGACTCTGCTCCATCATCCTCCAAATCTGCATCGAACGAATCGGATTGTCTGCTCTTCTCCATGATGACTGCGGCCTTATTTTGTTCCACCACAGGCGGAGGTGAACGCGATGGAGGAGTCGGGGTTTTGGTTTTGCCCGGCGACAAAGCCTCCTTGTGATTTGCCGCTGACGGTACGCTGATAGTGATGGGCTGCTCTTCCGAATCAGGTCCACGCCCCTTGGCAACCAGACTGGCCAACACGTGGTAGGTGTTGTCCCGAGAGATGAGCGAGCCGAACAGATAGTGCCTCCCTTTGTCCGTCCTGATGCCGACAGCATTCGGTATGATCTTTGCCGTCCGCTCTTTCGTCACTTCCTTCACTGATTCCACAGGTATCTCGATCTGAAATACATAATAGTACCTACCTACAATCGTATGTACGTGCGACATACTGTAAGTACGAAGTACGCATTGCAGCCATGCACGCAGATAAAGAGATAAGTAGCAAAAGCAGTCTCAGTTACAATTTTCTCAATCCCGAAAATGTTGGAATGAAAGCAGAACCAGCCGGCTGATACATACAGATGACCCTGGATGAGCAAACCCATGTCACCGACATATGCGCACGAATAGCCTGAAACGATCACAACATCAAATCAAAACAAAACATAAAAGCATGTACGTACACTTTATACGCGAACAAAGGAGGAACAAACGTCTGTATGCGAGGATTGCAATTATGACACAGGACAGACTGCTGCGCCTCACGTACGATTGAGCAAGACTTCGGTCAATGGCACACTCCTGAAGAGGCGGTGAAATCTCCTGGTCTTGAAAGAGGCCTTCTTCTTCTTGTTCTTCTCCGCTGCTTCTGCTTCAACCGATGGCACTTCGAGCGACTCTTCCGGCGTCACCGGCGTCCAGGCTGCCTCCTTCCTCGACACTGCCACCAAATCCACCGCGCTTCTACTCTTCCTATCCACCGCAAAACACGTAGTACTTCCAGTGCTGGAGGCTGACAAAACTGGCGGTGGAGGCGCTTGCTTCTTCTTCTGCTGTTTCTTTGCCGCTTTTGACCTGATCATTTGATCAGCAGCTTCCACGACACTGTTACTGCTATCCTGTTGTTCATGTTGCTGGTGTTGTAGGCCACTGGAGGAGGAGGAGGAAGAGTAGTTGTTGCTGCCGGGATTGTGGGACGAGCAAGCGTCCCGGTATCCAGGTACCTCTGTCATGGAAGCGGTTGTCCTGCTGTGCTCTCACTCGCTCCGGCTCACAGCTTTACAGCCGCGACTGGCAACCAAAGAGCGATTGGCTCCTCCATAATTTATGCACCATATCTACATACAGTGGTACAATGCAATCAGTTGTAAAAACTCCCTTGCAAGTATATAAATTTTGACAATATAATATATGAGCAAGGTGTCAAGAGTCAACGCTAAGTCTACGCAACAAAATGTCAGAGAAATGTGAGGACAAGGGATTGGATCATAACCTTTTACGTTACAGTATAAGGTTGAAGGCTGCCCGATAAACTTATGAAGCAGCGTGACGCGTCACATGCGCTGGTAATTGGAATTATGGGCGCACGGAATTCAGAATCTGCCAAAAGATTTCAAAGAACTCATGCAGCCGCTTCTTCCCTTCTTTTCATCTACTGTATGTGTGTCTGCTATCTCGGACAAGCAGCCATAGAAAGTGTGTACACTTGCATGTACATATTTTGCGGAAGCCATGCATGGCATACGATGCATATACGTATACCAATAGAGTAACATTCGCGTGGATCGATGAGGACGTGCGTGCCCGAGGTTACATATAGGAGAGGAATGCTGTCGTTATTAGCAGAAAGCTCGTATCGGAAACGCATCAGCTTTCTCAAATAACGATATATAGCGCCGAGTGTCTCTTCAGCCCTACCGAGACTGACGTCAGCAAATAATCATAAAACAACGGCAAGAGTGACATATAACAGAGAAAATAGCTGAAGCCAGCCTCGTCCTCAGACCTGGAGGAATAACAACAGCGAAGCACAAGCAGAGAATGAAGTGCCAACAAGGTCCGCACTAAGCTGAGTACGCCTCTACGCATAGGAGTTGACAAAGACAAAAACACTCCACTCACTCCTACTCGCTTTCAGCTTCACTGCTATACATACCCTACATACATAGGTACCTATACGTAGGTACATGCGCAGTACGTAAACAGATAGACGGACATACGTAGGTACGCATGCGGCACGTACGTAAGTAAACGAATGAGTCGACGGCATATCATCAGCTGCGTGCTGTCTCACTATGTATGTACGGGTGGCGAGACATCACGCGAGTGGTACCAGGGTATGCGACCGAACTAACGGAGTGGATACGCCAGATGTACGTACGCAAAAAGCATGCATATCCACCTATGTATGTATACATACAGTACTACCTACCGTGCTAGGCTTCATTACTAGCAGTAGTGTGCGTTGACTGGCTGGTGGCTGGTTGGTTTCATGGGGAGGGAAGACAGTCAATATCTTGACGACTCTCATGCAAAAGCAGAAGTGACAGCCTTACGCAAGCATATGGCACTCTGCTTCCACCGACTGTTCCTGGGCTAAGCCTATAAGCACATACTGTTATCAAGTAACTACAATTGGTGGTAAAAGTGCAGCGATCGTTATCAAAAAATGTAGCGGTTAGCTTGTTGCTTGTGCAAACTATAAAGGAGTTGACATCATCAGTGTTGTGCAGTGATAGAGATATAGGCCAATAGTACG
>JASAMW010002345.1:0-89171 GCA_030247985.1 Epsilonema sp. ZAB3_2 | reverse complement strand
TATAGAGGGATTATATACAGGGATACAGGGATTATATATTTTTGGTTGTATCAAAAATATATAACTCTAGCTGAGGGGAAGAATGGACGACGTACTCTTGACAGTTGAGCAGAGTCCCCTCGCGGGAACTTTTAATTTTTGAACATCTCCTTTAGTTAGACGCCAGCTGGCGAGATAAGCTGAGTTGGTAGTACGCGGAGCTTCGTCATGATTACATGGTACCAAAAATATATAATTGGGCTTTTGGGAGAAGAATGGAACACAGTGCAATCGAAGGAGGCAATCAGACGACCTCATATTCCCTTTTGATCATTCGACAGCTAGCCGGTGTTCCTAGGAGAGGGCGTCCATTAGATTGTGTCTCATGTGTTACACGACGGTGAGTTTCAAACTCACGGTGAATTCACCAGACTCCTTATCATGCTTCATCACATACTTACGGGGAATTCACCCTTTTTGGTATGGTGATGGTATGGTGATGTACAGGGTGTCCCACGTAAACCTTCCTAGTGATCAAGGCTTATCTTCCGTATTTACATTAGCAAGCTGATATACTTTTCCCAGAAACCCAAGAATATGCCATACTTTGTGGCAAAATTTGAGCCAGGTAGGTAGGTCAAGCAGGAAGCCCTGTTGGATGAGCTGCTTTGAGCTCATCAATTCCGTATTACTATCTGTTTTTTCCTGTTTTTCAGCAGTGTTGAAGAGCGCTTCTCTGGAAATGCACCTTGGGTACCTTTTTTTGGTCCAGCAGCCATTTTCCAAACTAATTGGGACTTCCGCATTACATTGCTGACCAGTTTGCAATTTAACCCCTCCTGTATGCTGAAATATGGCTGTTGATAGGCCCAATTTCCCCCCCCCCCCACTTTCCCGCCACTTTTTTCAAAAATTCTGAACATCATTCTACTCCATTTTCTTCGCAGATTTCGGTTTGGGGCATGCCCCTTCCATATTTTGATGAATACACCATAAAAATTTATTAAAATGATCAAATTGGCCAGAATTACCGCGTTTTGGACTATATCACGCCATCTGACAACTGATCATGGACTATCTGCTGAAGAACAGGAAAAAAACAGATAGTAATACGGAATTGATGAGCTAGATCATTAGGTAGGTATACGTGGGCCCTCTAGGACGTAAGATGTGTAGTCAGGGTGTTAGGTAGGGTACTGTGGGGTAAACCCGGACACCTAGTATATCTCAGCAACCATACGACCGATTGCTACAAAAGTATTCTACCGAATCGATTCCTTGAACTCTCCTCTTTCAATATGAGCTACCATTGTTCATCATTTGCTGAAGCGGAAAGTTGAAAAAAACTTAGGTGCCCGGGTTTACCCCCTGTCCGGGTTTACCCCACAGTACCCTACATGGTACTTCAGGCGCGTTTCATAGTTTAGGCGCGCTTCCGCCTCAGTTTTCAGTTGTCAGATGCCCAAAATTAGTGTGGTAGTTTTCAGTTGTCAGAGGCGCGAAATTACAGTGTGGTAGGTGTGAGGTAGACCACTCCATGTTTTGAATCTTTCTTCATCTTGATGATTCTTGATCTTCTAAAACAACTCTTTAAACTTTGTGCATTTTGACCTGTAATCTTTGCTCGTTGGAGATATCGGGTATGGAGCTGTTGTTACGTTGTTACCTCATGCTCGTGTTATCTGATACCTGTAGCCCAGCGGTATTATACGTGTCCGTGTTCTAGCCGTGATCTTGTTGAAGTCATGTCTTGTCATAATGCAATACGGTAAAATGCCTTGTCATGCCTTGTCATAAGTAATGGTAAAGTGCCTTGTCACACATAATATATAATATCTTTGTCATAATTTCGAAATACACAGCAATATGCACAATAATATACACAAATTCATAGGCAAAATGTGTAGAAATGAGCCAAGTTATTATGTCTAATTTAGTAGATCTTTAGCAAATTTCTGCACAATTAGACACAATCACGGGACATAATTTCATCCATCAACATAATTTCAAAAAAATTTCATCCATCCACATACCTTTCCACATATGCATTCTATCGTCTACATAATCTGGAGTTTTGTCTACCTAATCGCACAATTTAGTAGACAATTTTAGTAGATAAAGCATGATTGTGTCTACAAAGGGTGTCATTTCTACACAATCTTTGTTATTGTGTAGATTTTCCCATACAAAATTCCTTGAATTGTGTAGACAGAAATGTAATTGTGTCTACAAAAGTTGTGTGGATTTTTTCATCCCATCTACACAATTAAAAAGATTGTGTAGACAAATATAGGTAGATCTTTTATGTAGATGTCTACACAATTGAAAATTTTTTTTAAAACATCTACATATTGGTTGTGTAGATCTTTTATGTAGATTTTTTCAGAGATCTACACAATATGAATTATGTAGACAAGTGGAACAACTAAAGGGATAGGGGGGAGGGGGGGGGGGGGGGCGCCCGCGGCGGCCGCGCAGAGTTTCAAAATAAAGTTGCAAGGTGCTTTGCTCTGCCCTCCTATACGCCCTTAAATAAGTAGTAGTTCCGTGCTTAGTTATCTAGCCACCCCCCCCGCCCCCCTCGTGCTTTCTTTTTTCTTTGCTTTTTTGGTGCTCTGCGGCGCCTCCGCACACGAACCCGACGCCCGTCCTATGCGGGGAGTGGGAGGTTTCATCTTCTAAATTATCTATGTTCCTCCTTTCCCCATTTCCTTCGTTTTTTCTTGAAGTGGGGGGGGGTGGGACGGCCGGCTGTGTTTTTCGGAGACGTGTGAACAACCGACTTTCTTTTCGGTCCAAATACTGCAATGATTCGTGTATAATCCCATGGGGTTGTCAAAAAATTAGTGGCCCATTTGGGGGGTTATGTACGAAGAAGGGGTTATAGGTGCACGAAGGGGGTTATATATACTACACGAGTACATGTATCAAAAGTGGGGCTATGGCTTCTTCATTTTTTCCGCCTCGATAATTTAGGCTTGTTTGTTCTCTTTCAATCACATCTGGAGCTTGTTGAGTGGCAAAATCAGTGTAAATCACAAAATCACATTTTTTATGGCGTGGTACTAGAAAACGCTAAAAGACACCTCTCCATGTGAGCAATTTTGCATGCTATTGCTGTGAAATTGACGTTAGTCACCGATTTGGGGGGTTGGTTATATACGAGGGGGTTATACACGCGAGGGGGTAATACACGAGTCATTACAATAACTGAAAATAATTCACTTCGCCGAGCTCGATGCGAACTCGTTCGAAGCTTGTGTGCAGCGGGCCAGTGTCAAAACTCTTCATTATGTATTTCAGGTGAATGAAGAGGGCAGTGAAGCAGCCGCGGCCACGGCTGTGGTTATGAATCTGCGATGCGCAGCCCCACCGCCAAAAAGAACGCGAACTGTCACCGCGGATCACCCGTTCATGTTTGCCATAGTGGATCGACGACACACAAGCCTGATGTTTCTTGGAACCTATTCTTCTGACAACTGAATCATTCTGCTTCGCACGATTCATGCATTCTCAACAGGAAGTATGATTTATCTCATTAGGCACAGACAGCATCTGATACGTAGTAGTCGTGTACTTCATCATCGATGCTTTGTACTGTATGCGCCTATGTACAGGTACCTATTTCTATTGTTTGCTATTTGAATTTCTTGTTTTTTATGGAGTTTCCTTTCGTACTTACAGATACAGGGTGTCTCACGTAGACCTCCCTAAACGATTCTGACTTACCCGAATGTACAGTACTTTCGTGGCTTTACAAACCATTACATTCTCTCTTCTTTGCCCGTCCTCAGTCAGTTTGTTTGTACATTTCTGTACCGTAGTATTTTTCTTTTTGTGTTGAAAAAAATTTCTAAAGGCAAAAAACCATCACGGTAGTGATGTTCCAAGTACTTTACTTAGTACTTTTTTCCAGGTACTTTCTCATATTTTGGGCAAAAAGTACTTTTTACTTACTTTTTACCTGCCGCAGCTCATATCTCTTTACCTAATTTTACTTTTTACTTTTTGTTTTCAGAAATTTTACTAAGTACTTTTGCTTTAGTAAGAAAGTACTTTTACTTACTTTACTTTTTACTGCCATGCATTGGCGCAGTAAAAGCAAGTGGGCAGTTGATTCTGCCGAGGTTCGGCACAAGTTATCTTGAAAACCTGTCAGATTTTCCTTCACTAGCATTCTGCTACAGCATTATGAGTACCAAAAAAGGTGGCTTTTCGCGAAGCCTTCACCAAAGTAAACATAAGCTTTCATAACTGGGCCGAAAATTTACTTTTTACTGAGTACTTTTGATGAACTTTCCTTATTTTCAATGGGTAAACTTTACTTTTTACTTACTTTTTACTTTCACTTTTCAGCAGATTTTACTTTTTACTCAGAGCTGCCCAGATCTTCCACAGTAATTACTTTTTACTTACCTGACCTGGGAGCGGTGCTAGGTAATTACTTTTTACTTACCTAGTACCCGCAAGAGCCGTTGGAACATCACTACATCACGGTCGCTGGTCCAGAAAAAGTTCTACAATAAATTGCAACCAGGTGTCCAAGATGAGTGACAAAGCCGTTTCTGAGGCCACTGCAGACTTTGGTTTGGCGCTGCTTCGTCAAGTGTCCAAGCCTGAAGCAAACAGCTTTCTGTCGCCGCTGTCCATCTCTCTGGCACTCGGCATGACATTCGCTGGAGCTGATGGAATCACTGCCAAACAGATGAGAGACGTTCTCTTCAAAGGTAAGTACTACCATACCATCGCACGTGAAAAAAAAACTCATTTTATTCTTGGGGAAGTAAACGAAAGCATGCGTATTAAACTTGTGACGGCGGTTTACAGTCCGCGGCATGTGTATTGTAGGGATAGCTGATGACTCCAAGATTCACTCAGCTTTCAAGCGGGTGATGTCATCTCTGAATGCTCCCAGCAAAGCCTATCAGCTCAGCATTGCCAACCGTCTCTACGCCCAGAAAACTTATCAGTTGCTTCAGCAGTTCACCGACTTGCTCAAGTCGCACTATAGCTCTGAGATGCAGAAAGTAAGGACTACATAATTGCGAACCAGCCATCTTTGCCACTCTACGGCTACTGTTCGTGTTCATACATCGTTAGCGGGTTGCCATACGGTTGACTTTAGGTTGACTTTGTCAATGAGGCTGAGTCAACGAGAGCTGAAATCAATGGATGGGTGGAGCAAGTGACGAATAAGAAAATACGCAATCTCATTGGGCCAAATATCTTGACCGCTTTGACCCGTCTGGTCCTGGTGAACGCCATCTATTTCAAGGGAGACTGGGCATACAAGTTCGATGAGAGTGCCACCACCAAGAAAACATTCTACGCAGCCCCGAAGAAGGAAACGAAGGTGCTGTGCAAGCATGTCGCACTTGTCTTCACAAGTTCTGATGTGGCTGATGATTGCCATACCTACATAGCTCGTAATGTACTGTTCGTATAAAACCTTCGTCAAACCCTCCCCCTTCCGGGCCACTAATTTTTTGACAATCCCATGGGGTTATACACGAATCATTACAGTATGTTCATCTTTAGGTGGACATGATGAGGCAGGAGAATGATGGACTTCTTTATGGGGAGAATGATGAGGTGCAAGTGCTGGGTTTGCCTTACAAGGCTGACCACTGGTCATGTTTGTGTTTCTGCCGAAGAAACGCTATGGGCTGGCTGCCTTTGAGAAGAAGCTGACTGGTCAGATGCTGCTGAAACTCATTCAAAACACGAGCAAAGTGGAAGTGATAGTAAGCGCCCCGTACTTTGCTTTTTACGTGCCTGTTTTGCTGTAATAATTGCACATGCTGTATCCTTGTGACCAGGTGGAGCTGCCGAAGTTCAAGATGGAGCACAGTTTCCAGCTGAAGAATGCGTTGACCCAGCTGGGAATGGGGGAGATGTTCTCACAGTCGAAGGCAAATTTCACCAAGATCACTGGCGGCAAGGATCTCTTCGTCTCCCACGTTATTCATAAGGCGTTCATTGAGGTGAACCAGCTAATGTTCTGTAGTCGCGTGTATCGTGACTATCGTCATCGTGTCTCGTGCATAATTTTTAACCGGAGCGGCTAATGATGTTCCGTAAGGAAAGGAACATTCGTCGGCTTCTGCTGTCAGGGGTGAATGAGGGGATGGACAACGGCTGGCATGCAAAATTATACTGAAGTATCATTAGAATCAGATACCGATGACGTGTTCTTGCAATACATAGACCATGCATTTCTCCTTACAATAGCTGGATATGAACAGCTCACTATTCGTGGGAAAGTTTCCTGTACTGTAGGTATAGTTGTGCAGGAGAGTCCTTGAAGCGTATTGTATTTCGTAGGGTGTCACCCTGTATAAAATCAAAATGTCACGTACCTACATGCTCCGATGTCTACAATTTGGCTGCCTGTTGACACTCTGACCCTGACCTTCTTTGCGTGATGCGCGTGCAAAGCATGATGGATTGGATGCGCGGAGGGGTGACAGACTGGCAGCGCTACATACAGTACAGTACCGTATTTACCCAGGCATATAGCCCCATGGGGCTATGCAAAAATTGAGAGGTCCTATATGGGGCATGGGGCTATGCATAGGGGGGCTATGCATGGGACATTTTTTATGTTTTTGAGAGGTGCACAGAGGCATATTTTTTAGGTCAAAAGCACATGTTTTAGGGCATAATTGAGGTGAAAACAGGGTTATTCTAGTACAATACACCCCCAAGCAGGCTTATAGGCATCTTAGCTTGGCGTGGGAGTGGCTATGGGTAGCTTATGACCAGCCAGTTAGGTTCAGGTACTGTACAGTACATATCGGGCTTGGCATAGGGGGGGGGGCTATGCATAGGGCATTTTTTATGTTTTGCCAATATGGGGCTATGCATAGGGGGGGGGGGGCTATGCATAGGGGGGGGGGGGGGGGGGCTATGCATGGGTAAATACGGTACTCCTTTTCCTTTGTGCAGGTGAATGAGGAGGGAACAGAGGCAGCAGCTGCGACAGCGGTCGTCATGGATTTATACGAGGAATTGGAGGATGAGAAGCTACCAGTACGGTTCCAGGCCGATCATCCATTTCTCTTCTCCATCATCGACAAGCGTTCCTCTGCCCTCCTCTTCATTGGGCACTTTACCGGCTGAGAATCCTGAGACCTGCGGCTGAATGATAACCAACTACGTATACTACTAGTACCGTATTTCTAATTAAATTATGCTATATTAGTTCATGTGTACTGTGTAGTGTCCTGTTCCTTTCTGCCGTCTGGCTGGGTGCAGCACTGCAGTGCTTGTTTTACTATACATACGTTACGTAACGCAGCTCATACCAACAAGCTTACGTACGTTTGTTTTATAGCCACGATTATGGCATTCTCGACACCAGTACCAGCAACAATTTCATTCTGTTTTGCTTCCTAGTTGTCAGACAGTTTGTAATTGTAGTATTTTTTCCTTTTTCTTTTTGTTGAAATAACATAGCAACGCCAACTATGTACTGCAACCTGGTGTCCAAGTTAAGATGAGTGACAAAGCCGTTTCTGAGGCCACTGCCGACTTTGGTTTGGCGCTGCTTCGTGAAGTGTCCAAGCCTGAAGCTAACAGCTTTCTGTCGCCTCTCTCCATCTCTCTGGCACTCGGCATGACATTCGCTGGAGCTGATGGAAACACTGCCAAACAAATGAGAGACGTTCTCTTCAAAGGTACCATACCACCGCACATGACACTGTGTTATTCTTGGGGAAGTAAACGAAAACATACGTAAACTCGTGAAGGCGGTTTATGTGTATTGTAGGGATAGCTGATGACTTCAAGATTCACTCAGCTTTCAAGCGGGTGATGTCATCTCTGAATGCCCCCAGCAAAGCCTACCAGCTCAGCATTGCCAACCGTCTCTACGCCCAGAAAAGTTATCCGTTGCTTCAGCAGTTCACCGACTTGCTCAAGTCGCACTATAACTCTGAAATGCAGAAAGTAAGACATATTGCATGCAGTGTACCGTATACACTGTTCGTATGTTTCATCCATCTTCGCAAAGAGTGTTGGCTATATGGCTGCTGTTTGCTGTGTTCACACTTAGGTTGACTTTAATAGGTTGACTTTTGTGGTGAAGCTGAGTCAACCAGAGCGAAAATCAATGGCTGGGTGGAGCAAATGACCAATAAGAAAATACGCAATCTCATCGGGCCAAATATCTTGACCGCTTTGACCCGTCTGGTCCTGGTGAACGCCATCTATTTCAAGGGAGACTGGGCTTTCAAGTTCGACGAGAGTGCCACCACCAAGAAAACATTCTACGCAGCCCCGAAGAAGGAAAAGAAGGTGCTGTGCAAGCATATGTCGCACTTCTTTTCACAGTTCTGATCAGATTGATGTTTGCCATAGCTCGTGATACCTGTACTGTACACAGATAGACATGATGTGGCAGCATGAAGATGACCTTTTTTATGGGGAGAACGATGAGGTTCAAGTGCTGGGTTTGCCCTACAAGGCTGACCACTTGGTCATGTTTGTGTTTCTGCCGAAAAAACGCTATGGGCTGGCTGCCTTTGAGAAGAAGCTGACTGGTCAGATGCTGCTGAAACTCATTCAAAACACGAGCAAAGTGGAAGTGATAGTAAGCGCCCTGTACTTTGCTTACATGCCTGTATGCTTCAATATGCACCCGTATCTTTTGTGACCAGGTGGAGATGCCAAAGTTCAAGATGGAGCAAAGTTTCCAACTAAAGAATGCGTTGACAAAGCTGGGAATGGGAGAGATGTTCGGCGAAAAGTCGAGGGCAAATTTCAGCAAAATCACTGGCGGCATGGATCTCTACGTCTCCCACGTTATTCATAAGGCGTTCATTGAGGTGAGCTATTAAAATTCTACTCCCGGACTTCAAAAGTCTCAGTGGTCAACTCAATTGGTTGCAGAACCTACGCCTCGCGTTTCCAATGTTACGCAACTCCATATGCTGGTTGGCGTAGGTTGCGCAACCTACAGTTGCCCACTGAAGACTTTGCCGTATGCATATACTTACGTACTGCAATCGCATCTGTCGTGTCTCGTGCATTATTGAACTGGAGCGGCTGCTGATGGTCTGTGAAGAAATAAGGAACCTTCATCGTCTTCGGCTAGCAGCATTTCTTCTTATATGTATGCACAGGTGAATGAGAAGGGGACAGAGGCAGCAGCTGCGGCAGCTTGGGAGAACCCGTGTTACGTTTCGCTCATGATGCCACGAGAAATTCGGTTCCAAGCTGATCATCCATTTCTCTTCTCCATCATCGACAAACGTTCCTCTTCCCTCCTCTTCATTGGACACTTTACCGGCTGAGAATGCATGAAAAGAATTGGCTGAATGATACTATACTACTGTCTATGTACTTGTACGTGCATCTACATACATAGCTCATATGTAGGTCCGTCTCCATGGGTTCAAAAGTGAGCGACCCCGATTGTACTTAACCTTATTTTAAGTATTCTCTTTCAGTAGTGCGCTGCGCTACACACGCGAACTCCGAATTATTCGGCAAGAGCGCTGACTACTAAATTCGCTCCGCTTCAAAAAGTGCGTGTGAACAGCCTAGTTTGCATTTCGGAGACACGTGAACAACCGGCTTTCGTTCGTCCAAACCCGAATTCACACCATTGATTAGTAGAATAATGGCGCCTTGTACAGGGTGTCTTTTTTCTCCTATCGATTTTAATCGCCAATTTTAATAGGTTGCCCTGCACCGATTTCGCTCAAACTTTGCCCACATATTCCCGAGCGTTTGCCATTTATTTGGTAAAAATTTCGAGTTGATAAGCGGTATTGGTAGTGAGAAATACAGCAGAGAACATAAACTCAATATTTTTCGAGATTTTCACCATAACTTTCGACTACTGCTACAATTCTTCCATCAAAATGTCGAAAAACAGGGCAAATGGCAATTCTGCTGCATTTTTTTTCGAATGGTAAACGGCTTTTGATTGTCTTTGTTAGACCCTTTCCGTCTAAGTACCCCCAGAAAGAATTCGGGAGTCATCAAATCTGGTGATTATGGCTCGTCAGCTGTGGATGCAGCACTGATGAGGCATGAGCAGAACTGATGAGAAATCAGACAATCTCCAAGCAGTGTCAACAACATTCAATGGTTTTTGCCTGTTTAGTGCTTACGTATTATCTTGCTGAAACTATATTTTGCTCTTAGGAAACAGCCATTGGGCTCCAAAAAGAGTCTCAATCATGTGCCAGTAAAAAGTCGGTAGAAAAAGCTCGAAATTGCCATTTTGAAAGGAAGGGAATAATTCTTACTACCAATACAGCATATCAACTCGAAATTTTTACCAAATAAATGGCAAACGCTCGGGAATATGTGGGCAAAATTTAAGCGAAATCGGTGCAGGGCAACCTATTGAAATTATTGGCGATCAAAATCGTATAGGAGAAAAAAGACACCCTGTATGTACTTACCTAGCAACCATTTCATTTTGTTTTGCTTGCTAGTTGTCAGTCAGTTTGTAGCCTACTTTTAGTATTTTTCCTTTTTCTTTTTGTTGAAAAAATAACATTGTAACGCCAACTACTGCGCAGCAACTGGTGTCAAGATGAGCGAGAAAGCCGTTTCTGAGGCCACTGCCGACTTTGGTTTGGCGCTGCTTCGTCAAGTATCCAAACCGGAAGCTAACAGCGTTCTGTCGCCTCTCTCCATCTCTCTGGCACTCGGCATGACATTCGCTGGAGCTGATGGAAACACTGCCAAACAGATGAGAGACGTTCTCTTCAAAGGTACCATACCACAGAACCGCACATGACACTGTGTTATTCTTGGGGAAGTAAACGAAAACATACGTAAACTCGTGAAGGCGGTTTATGTACAGAGGCATGTGTATTGTAGGGATAGCTGACGACTCCAAGATTCACTCAGCTTTCAAACGGGTGATGTCATCTCTGAATGCCCCCAGCAAAGCCTATCAGCTCAGCATTGCCAACCGTCTCTACGCCCAGAAAAGTTATCCGTTGCTTAAGCAGTTCACCGACTTGCTCAAGTCGCACTATAACTCTGAGATGCAGAAAGTAAGGACTACATTGCGAACCATCCATCTTTGCCACTCTACGGCTACTGTTCGTGTTCATAGATCGGGGTTGACTTTAGGTTGACTTTTGTGAAGCTGAGTCAACCAGGACGAAAATCAATGGATGGGTGGAGCAAGTGACGAATAAGAAAATACGCAATCTCATTGGACCAAATGTTTTGACCGGTGATACTCGCCTGGTCCTGGTGAACGCCATCTATTTCAAGGGAGAATGGGCATACACGTTCGATGAGAAAGCCACCACCAAGAAAACATTCTACGTAGCCCCGAAGAAGGAAAAGAAGGTGCTGTGTAAGCATACGTATGTCGCACTCCTTTTCACAGTTCTGATCAGATTGATGTTTGCCATAGCTCGTGATGATACTTGTGCACAGGTGGACATGATGTGGCAGAATGAAGAAGACCTTTTTTATGGAGAGAACGATGAGGTGCAAGTGCTGGGTTTGCCCTACAAGACTGACCATTTGGTCATGTTTTTGTTTCTGCCGAAGAAACGTTATGGACTAGCTGCCTTTGAGAAGAAGCTGACAGGTCAGAAGCTGTTGAAACTCATTCAAAACACGAGCAAAAAGGAAGGGATAGTAAGCGCCCTGTACTTTGTTTTTACGTGCGCGTACCTACGCAAAATAGTTGTACCTGCTGTATCTTTGTGACCAGGTGGAAATGCCAAAGTTCAAGATGGAGCACAGTTTCCAGCTAAAGAAAGCATTGACCCAGCTGGGAATGGGGGACATGTTCTCTGAGTTGAAGGCAAACTTCAGCAAGATCACTGGCACCGGGAATCTCTACGTCGGCCACGTTATTCATAAAGCGTTCATTGAGGTGAGCTAAAGCCAGATACAGTGTTGCTTGCTGTACGTAAGTTATTTTAGTACTGCAATCGCGTCTGTATATTGAACTGGAGTGGCTGCTCATGGTACTTAGGATTTAGGTCTGTGAGGAAAGGCTAGCACGTACATAGGCTAGCAGTGTTCTTGCTAGCAGTATTTCTTGTTATTTGTGCAGGTGAATGAGAAGGGGACAGAGGCAGCAGCTGCGACAATTGTCGAAGAACCGTGCTACGATTCTCTGGACGTTGAGCGACCATTTCGGTTCCAAGCTGATCATCCGTTTCTCTTCTCCATTATCGACCAGCGTTCCTCTTCCCTCCTCTTCGTTGGACGCTTTACCGGCTGAGAATACATTACCGTATTTACCGGTGCATAGCCCCATGGGGGTATGCAAAAATTGAGAGGTCCCATATGGAGGTATGCATAGGGGGGGGGGGTGGGGGGGGGGGGTTAGGCGGGGGGGGGGGGGGGGGGTTATGCATGGGGCATTTTTTATGTTTTTGAGAGGTGCGCAGAGGCATATTTTTTAGGTCAACATCACGTGGTTTAGGGCATAATTGAGGTAAAAACAGGGTTATTCTAGTACAATACAACCCAAAGCATGATTATAGGCATCTTAGATTGGTGTGGGAGTTGCTATGTTTAGCTTATGACCAGCTTACATAGGTAGGTTCAGGTACTGTACAGTACATATGGGGGTATGCATAGGGGGGGGGGGGGGGGTTAGGCATTGGGCATTTTTTATGTTTTGCCAATATGGGGGTAGCATTGGGGGGGTTATGCATTGGGGGGGGGGGGGGGGGGTTATCTACCGGTAAATACGGTAGATCTGGCTGAATTCTGGATCTTACTGCTCTGCTCAGTGAGCTGTATTCAACTTTGTGCAACTGTTAATACCAACCAATCAAAATAAAAGCATTTGCATACATGCATTGCTGTGCTAGAAAAAAATTTTTCCCCACGACGACCGACCACCCCTTGAATTGTGCCAGAATAGTGGCAAAAGCGATAGGTCAATTTTGAGTGCTAGACGGGGGTTCAATAGTGCCAGGGTTAGCTAGCACTATAGTGACAGACCTGCAGGCATTGGACCTCTCAATTTTTGTTGGGCTATACACTCAAAAATCACGGTTCATGTACGGTGTTCTTGACAATAACAGATAGTGCCTTATGATTGTAGCCAAAATACCATATTTTATTCTTGCTTAGGGGAAGAATGGACGACAATGTGTCAGTGTTCTTTTATGAGTGAATTTTAATGTTTTTTATGTGCCTCATGATTTGTTACGGATGAAGACACTGACATGAATTTTAATGGTTTTTTATGTGCCTCATGATTTATTTATATTTATTACGGATGAAAACACTGACATCCATCCTGTCCTCTTACTCTTGGTCTCAAGGGAAATTTGATGGGCTATGATGCAGTAACGGTTCTTGACAAGGACAGGTGGTGGTGCCTTCATTGTGAATATAAAAGTACCTATACAATAGTGGGCCCAAACCGTTTCGCCATATCAGTTCTATTCCAACGAACACCGAACAACCACGTGTCATGGCAATTCGATTCGAAGCCAAAGGTTGCCAAGCCGACACATTACACATTTAGGTGCATACCACTTCGGCTAACCGAGGAAATTAATTAAATGTAATGTTTTAATTTGAGTGATGGTTATATTACATATTGATACATAGTGATGGTACATACATATTACATTATTACATTACATATTACATTACATACATAGTGATGGTTATATTACGCTTGTTATATTCATATCAATTGCTGATTGAATAAACGCTTATATATGGTCCTGAAGGGTTACGGTAGGATACGTGCGGTTAGTAGGATAATTTTAATGCGCCGCACTTTACTCTTCCTTCGCTGCCTGCAGTGCGGAGCGGGCCGGAAAGGTTAAGAAAAGATCGATCGACTTGTGGAATATAACCAAACAATGTGGTCCCACAAACGCGCTCTAACCCTGACTGCCGCCCGCCGCGCTGTATGTGTATACCGCTGCATGCAATAGCGCAACTGGTCGCGTCGACTGGCAATGGTCTCACTTTCGCGGACTGCAGGACGAATGGCTCCAGCGTCTCCGTGGGAATGCGGTCCTGTTTTCTGCAGCTCTTTGGCCAAACCATGCAGTGGAGCGCAGCGAAGGCCGCCTGCGGTCCGCACGGATATCTCGCCGTCATCCCCGACTCCAGTCTCTTTCCACTCGTCAATCCAACGGGCAATGTAAAAGGACATACCGTACCGTGCTTTTGGGTGCCACGGGTCGGGTGCTACATACGTGTACAAAAATCGACAGCCCTGCGAGCGGATGGATAGGAGGGGGGGGGGGGGGGTAATGGCTGGTATGTATGTACACTGCGGGCCATGTACCTACGTACCTATGTACATATGTGTACTAGTGTACTAGCAAGCAGCAAGCTGCGTTCTTGTTTCTTCTTCTTCAGCTGGTATGGATCGGTGCGGTGCAGCTAGCGGATCAGGCGGCTGAGGGAGTCGGTTGGTATTGGCTGAACCCGGACGGGGACGAATCGGCTTTTCAAATGTACCAGAATCTGACGACGTGGGCAGATGGCGAGCCGAACGACGGCGGCAGCCCGGAGGACAATACCGCCAACTACGTCAACATGCACGGCGGCACCGGACTGTGGGACGGCGCCTCCGGCCAGCTCAAGCATCCTCTCTGTCAATACAGTACGTACGTAGAAAAAGGAGAAAAAAGAAATAACGATGGTGTATTAATGCCGCTCGTATGCGTGGTTCGTTTCAACTTGCAGATGGACCGAACGCATTGTTCAGGAAGGTTGCTGCAGGTGTCGAGATCACGTTTCCCGTTGGCATATCCACCTTTGCTGCGTCGTACGTAAATAAATACGTAGCAACATCGCTCTATTAGGCCGTAGGCGGTAGGCCTACTGTACAAACATGACCAAACAAACACTATGCGCGTAACACTAACACGGCAAAGACAGTGGTGGCACTGAACAACATTACCACATACTACTGATTCAGTAGCTGTGATCATGTACAATATGTAGGGTGCTGCGGAGTAAACCCGACCAGCTCTGCTCCTGTGAACGTTCTGTTTCAACGAAACACGTACTTAGCTCATTAAAAAGGAATCGGTTGATATAATAACTTACGCATCTCTTCGGTCCCACTGTTTGCTGAGATAATGCAGCCCTGAAAATTAGGTGGCCGGGTATTTTCCATGGCCGGGTTTACCCCATCATAGTACCCTACCCGTCACTCATCTCAGGGTACGCCCTTTGTTGGTTTCTGTTCTCTTTTTGTTTCAGTCGTTCAACCTGCGCTCTACTGTGCCTGCAGCAAACTGCATGTCAAGCTTTCAGCTTCATCTCCACCACGGGAGTTTGCAAGCTTCACCAAGTTCCACTCAGTCACGCAAATGTTGTATCCATCGTCAACCAAGACTCTGAATCTTGGCAGTTGACGCCATCAGCCATTTTACAATAAGAAAATACCATTTACCATTTACCATAAGCCACAGCTATTGACCAGTTGCGCTAAGACATGATCAACGAGGTTAGGAACTTGATAAGTTGCGAAACTGCATCCATCGTGTGTTTTCTTCAGCTGACTGCTTTTTTTGCTAGTGCGTGCCGTGCCTACTGCATTTTTGTTCGGCCCAAACTCGAAACTTTTTCGCAGGTGTGGAACCCACTCGTGACAAAAGACATCCGTCTGGTAGAGCGTGTACAGATCAAGGTAGACGCGATAGCGGAACCTCGAGAGGCTCACGAACGAGGCTCCGCCGCGTCCCACATTACTATATCATGTGTAAAATAGGAGTGACGAAATGAAAACACACATTTGCTTATAACTCTTGAGCCAAGAGGCGGATTAAGCTGAAATTTTGCACGAAGATGGGCCCTATGGGTAAACTGACAAAATTTCAGCTCGATAGGCCACTGGTTAGGGCGCTACTGGCGAAAAACCTATTTTTGAATGATGTCACGCTCTTACCTATGTACTGAAAACTTGTGACCGCCGTAACTTTTCAACGACTCGAGGGATCGAGCTCGGGTTTCTTTCTCACCGAGTTCCGAGTTCTCACCTAATTCACTCTGTTTTTCCAAAAGTGCACGCCGTGAACAACCGAGTTTCTAGTCGAACCGACCTTATTGGTCCAATAAAACCAAAAGATTCACTGGATCACCCATTAATGTTTTTGTTTGCCATGGTGGATCAAAGGTTAAGGGCCGCAAGCCCAGATGCTTTTTCGGTAAAGTGTTGTTTGCTAATAATTGATGTTTTCAGTTTCTTTTTTGTCTTGTACTATCAGACCAGTGCGAGATTTCAAAAGAGTTGATAACACAAGGTAGGATAAAAAGGCCGGACAAAAAGCTGAGACAATTGTAAGGTACACGGCTACCCAAACGCATTGTCCAATGATCTTTGATGTTCATTGTTCACATACGGAGTTGAATGTGACGCTCGATGATAGCGAATGAAAGATGATAAATCTGGGTAGTCGTCGCCGGTAAACTTCGGCATCGTACGCACAGTTTTCAGGCGCTGCTGCGAAAAGACGAAGAACAAGACGAACAGAGTTCCATCCAAACATAGAAATGACCCGTTAGACACCTAAAAACGACCCAAAATGTGCAAAAAGGCCATATTTATCTACTAGATGCGCGCTGAAAATTTCTGGGTGGTCGCGAGCTGATCCTCATCTGTTTTACACTAATTTTTAGTGCAATTTTTGATCAGTGCAGTACTGCCTGGGTTACCCAAAGGACTTCTAGATGCTTAGGTCACCCACCGTTCAATAGTTGCACTGAAAATCAGTGTAGTCAGATGGTTTAGCTGGCGGTGCCGACTTTAGAGTAGTTTTCAGCGCAACTGGTGAATTGAATACGTTCTGATATTATTCATAATTACGTGTCATATCATACCGTCATGTACACGTCCTTCATTGCCAGACTGTACACGATTGCATGAATTTCCACCACTAATGTCAGTGCCACCGGAGGGAAAGGGATGAAATCCACGGCTCTTCTCTTGATCGCCAACCCCTATTATTCCATACTGTAAACCCTCGTTTATAGCCCCCGGGGGCTATCAAAACGTTAGTCGCCGATTAGGGGGGCTATATACGAGGGGGGCTATACACGAGGGGGGGCAATATACGAGGGCATTTTACATTTGCACCCAAAGTAGGGTTTTTTGACCTCCTGAACTCATTTCTGGCGGTTATTTTGCATGTTTCCAAGCTCCTGTGGTCAAAACAGCAGCTTTTAGCACAAAAAAACTGTGAAATTCTTCTTGTCAAAAATTTTCGTCGAAGATACATCATAAGTAAAATGTTCAGAACTGTTCCAAATGATGTTGCAAATGATCTCCTATGCATGAAAACATCTCAAAACGCTGTTTTTAGCTCAAAAACACACGTTTTCCGTTGCTTTTCGCGTTTCGTTATAGGGGGCTATATACGAGGGCAAAATGATGTTAGTCGCCGATTAGGGGGGCTATATACGAGGGGGGCTATATTCGAGGGGGGCTACAAACGAGGGTTTACAGTACTGAATGAGGTTCTTTAACAAAATAATTCGCACAATGTCCAGCAGCAAATGGTGTTATTCGCTAGTCTTACGATGCAGTAAAGTATGGAAACACTAGTGGAGCATTGGACCACTGTACATAATCTCCCGAGGAAGATGGTTGCATTCGATACGGTTGTTGATGCAACGTATGTGAAAACAGAGATCATCAGCAAGATTACTAGACCAAACCATTGAAGTAATTGCCTCTACACATACAGCAGTACCAAGACCACCGGTGTCTATTGCATTGCTAGCGATGGACAAAAGAGGCTATTTGAGCCTAATTTAGAGTGCTTACTTTTCTTTTTCGATAATACAGCATTGACAAAACGTAGAAGCATTGAATGAGAAGAGCGTATGTGTACAGAGCTTCCAATTTCCAATCACGGACCAGAAATGAGTAACGCCACCATAACGAAGTGCTGAAAAGTTACATCATTTATCATTGTAGAGGCGTTCTGTCACACTAAAATCACGAGCTTCTAGTCGTTCCATGACGGCTAACGTTTTCTTACGCAAAAATTCCGACCAAATATGGTACGCACGTGTCATGATCAGAGGATTTTCGCTTGTGCCACTTGTAAACTGCATAGCTAAAATTAAGGTTGCATGATCGAAATGGAGGTCGTAGGGTACTATGGGGTAAGTGCGGCCATGAAAAAATCCGGCCACCTTCGTTTCAGGGCTGCATATCTCATCATCCAATGGACCGATTGAGACAAATAATACGTACATCAATCGATTCCTTGAACTCTCCTCTTTTCAAATAAGCTACTCGGTTCATCATTTGCCTGAAATAGCAAGTTCAAGGAGCTTTAGGTGACCGGGTTTACCCGACAGTAGCCTAATAATTATTACTGTATCACAATGGCAAATACTGTAGTCTTTCGTTTCGTACAGAGGGCTTGCAAACAAGATAACCACATGAAAGCCAGCGGAGAAGATAAAAAGGTTGAAAAAAGTTAGCTGGTCTTTAAACTTCCAATCTCCATGCCAGAGCTGAAGTAAATCATCGAATAGAAAGGACAGCATAATTGCATATGCCGTGCACTGAACGTTGTAAGTAATGCCAGATGGAAAGAATATGTTTTATTCTTACACTAAAGCACTACCAAACCAAGTCTCTTTGGCAAGGATTCAGAACTCAGGACATGACATGAAGTAGAGCCTATTACACATGTTTTAACACCAGGAACTTGTAAGGATATTGCGCTGTAATGTAATACGGCGACACTCAACGAGGGCACTTGGTTTTGTATACATACGTATGTACTGACTGACTGTCAGGGGTATAGATAACACCAAGAAATTCTTGGGGCGCAAAACGTAAGTGGCCAACCAAACAACAACAGGCTTCCTCAAGCTCAAATGTTTCCAGCACTAAATCCCATGTAAATTTTGTGCGACTAGTCAGTCACCAATTTTTGGGGCGCAAAAAATTTGTACTTTGGCGGGCCCTTATGTTCTTTCTTTCTATACCCCAGACATCAAGTAAGTGTCAAGGTTGCTAAATCATGGTGCACGCACAGCACACAAAGACGGTATTATGGATGCTGCATCTTGTCCTATAGCAGCTGCACTACTTTTAAAATTACTTTCTTTTGTGCATACGTAAAGTTAAGCCTAAACCTAAGTTAAGCCAAGCCTAAGTAAGCCTAAGCCTAAAGTTAAGCCTAAGCCTAAGTATGAAATTCGACTGTGTGCGGTTCTACTGTAGGTTCACTGTTCACTCAGACAGCCTTCTCCGCCATTCCCCTTTTGGTTGGTCTGCTTTCATTCTTACTATCTTTTGTGCACGCGCCACGCATACGTAGGCCTAAGCCTAAGTCTAAGCCTAAGCCTAAGTATGAAATTCGACTGTACGGTTGTACTGTATGTAGGTTCACTGTTCACTCAGACAGCCTTCTCCGCCATTTTGGTTGGTCTGCTTTCATTCTTACTATCCTTTGTGCATACGTAGGGCTAAGAATAAGCCTAAGCCTAAGCCTAAGCCTAAGCCTAAGCCTAAGCCTAAGTATGAAATTCGACTGTATGCGGTTGTACTGTAGGTTCACTGTTCACTCAGACAGCCTTCTCCGCCATACCCTTTTTGGTTGGTCTGCTTTCATTCTTACTATCCTTTGTGCATACGTAGGGCTAAGCCTAAGCCTAAGCCTAAGCCTAAGCCTAAGCCTAAGCCTAAGCCTAAGTATGAAATTCGACTGTATGCGGTTGTACTGTAGGTTCACTGTTCAGTGTTCACTCAGACAGCCTTCTCCGCCATTCCCCTTTTGGTTGGTCTGCTTTCATTCTTACTATCCTTTGTGCATACGTAGGGCTAAGCCTCAGCCTAAGCCAAAGCCTAAGCCTAAGCCTATGTATGAAATTCGACTGTACGGTTGTACTGTAGGTTCACTGTTCACTCAGACAGCCTTCTCTGCCATACCCTTTTTGGTTGGTCTGCTTTCATTCTTACTATCCTTTGTGCATACGTAGGGCTAAGCCTAAGCCTAATCCTAAGCCTAAGCCAAAGTATGAAATTCAACTGTATGCGGTTGTACTGTAGGTTCACTGTTCACTCAGACAGCCTTCTCCGCCATTCCCCATTTGGTTGGTCTGCTTTCATTCTTACTATCGTTTGTGCATACGTAGGGCTAAGCCTAAGCCTAAGCCTAAGCCTAAGTATGAAGTTCGACTGTATGCGGTTGTTCGTTGTACTGTAGGTTCACTGTTGTAAGATTTCCCGGCCCTGGCTATCAGGACCAACTCCAGTCGAACAGTCCACACCGCAGGTTGATCAGTCCTTGCAGATAGAATGTCGATCACACATCAGTACAGTACTCCGTGCTGGCACAGACAGGGAACTTGACAGGCACAGAGTCCCGCAGTACTAGACGACTAGACGGCAGCAGACAAAACCAGCACAACTGAAGGATCTCAAGGAGACAGCTCAAATATCGACATATGTGCAAATTTGAATAAAAATTAGAGATCGCATCCGTAGTTTCTCCACTGCTAATTGGCTGCATGCACGCCCCTGTTTGTTCTTGGGAGTTGTACGATTTTGGGGGTGTCAGACTCACAAATTCTAGGCCCCCTAAAAGTGCTCTAATCCTACACTGTTCACTCAGACAGCCTTCTCCGCCATTCCCCTTTTGGTTGGTCTGCTTTCATTCTTACTATCCTTTGTGCATACGTAGGGCTAAGCCTAAGCCTAAGCCTAAGCCTAAGCCTAAGTATGAAATTCGACTGTATGCGGTTCTACTGTAGGTTGACTGTTCACTCAGACAGCCTTCTCCGCCATTCCCCTTTTGGTTGGTCTGCTTTCATTCTTACTATCCTTTGTGCATACGTAGGGCTAAGCCTAAGCCTAAGCCTAAGTATGAAATTCGACTTTATGCGGTTGGGTATGTACTGTAGGTTCACTGTTCGTGTTCACTCAGACAGCCTTCTCCGCCATTCCCATTTTAGTTGACCTGCTTACTATACTTTCAAATTTTTGATCTTCTGTGCATACGTAGGGCTAAGCCTAAGCCTAAGCCTAAGCCTAAGCCTAAGTATGAAATTAGACTGTATGCGGTTGGGTAATCACCCATTTTGCATCTGCATGCCGAGTATGCCTCAAAGAGGTCCGAAAAACCGGGGTGCTCGACTTACGTACACAACCCGTTTCGTACCCCGGTTTTCGTACCCTGCTCATTTGGTACACTTTGCAATTCGTACCGGACCCACCTGGTACACTCCTCGATTCGTACCCCAATTTACGTACACAATTTGTTAGCAGTGCGATTCGTACACTTGCATCTGGTACACAAATTGTTTCGTACATTCTATGGTAGGTACACTTCCCAGTACGTATACACAATATTCTTCGGTCCTTGAAGAATGAATTTTCATCGGTAGTTGGTCAAGAGATCAAGTTGGTCAAGAGGTCAACCCTGAAAAACTAGGGTATGTCAAGAAGTCAGGTACAGTAGGTGCGCCAATAAATCATGCGTCAAAAAGTCAAGCGCTCAGCAGGGATTTGCGGCAAGAGATCAAGTACATGCGCCAAGAGATCAACCACGGAACAGGTGCGTCAATGGATCAAGTGGGTGTGCCAATGGGCCAAGTCAGGCTTATGTTGAGGCTTAGGCTGAGGCTTAGGCTTAGGCTGAGGCTCAGGCTGAGGATTAGGCTTTACCTTTGGTTGAGGCAATCTGGGGGGAAATTTTGTGGAAAATTTTCCTTCTCGACCTATCCAATCCACTAGGCTTTTCGTTATAAGCAGAACGACAGTTTAGTAGTCTCATTTACGTAGCTATTGTTGATTTTGACAAGCATGTATGATTGGAATGACCTGTAGGTACAGTAGCTGTGCAAATTTGTGTGTGTACAACAGTATCTCTAAGTGTACGAACAAAAAAGTGTACGAATCGGGGGTGTCAAATGTACGAAATGAAAGTGTACCGATCAACAAGTGTACGACAAAAGCAGTGTACGTAATGGCATGGGTACGAAAGTGTAAGTGTACGAAACGTGCGGGTACGAATCGGCAGTATACGAAACGGTGAGTGTACGTGATGCGGCAGATCGAAAAACCTCAACCAGACCGCACGTGTGATAAATTCATTGTAACGTCTAAATACACTGTTGCACTGAAGATGCACCGGAAATAAGTGCAGCCATTAGCTAAGAGCGAGAGGAGAGGAGGGAGGGTCATTTACGTTCGGCAACCAAACAACCAACATACATACAACAACCAAACAACCAAAAGTGTGGACCTCTTGAAAGTGGCTCCGCCAAAATGACATCCATGCATTATCAACTTGATGAGCTGGCTTAGCTTAGGCTAAGGCTAGGCTTAGGCTTAGGCCAGCATCGATGTCCTCTAAAGTTGGATTTTTTTATATTTAGTAAGTTGAATTTTCAAATATGCTTAGGCTTAGGCTTAACACAATCGAGAAGGAAAATTTGCCGAATGTGCCAGGGAATCGAACCCTGGACCTCTCGAGTTCCAGCCGAGCGCCTTAACCATTTGGCAACAAACCGCGATCTGGCGTCATTGTTACCAACAATTGTTTTGTGGAATAATATATGGGTGTTGTTGTTTTGTTGTGGGTTTGTTGATGAACAGACAACAAACCAACAACAACCATCAACCATAAAGCCTATAAACAGACAGCAAACCGACAACAAACCAACAACAGCTGAACGACTTGTTGCCAACAATGACGCCAGATCGTGGTATGTGTTAAGCCTAAGGCTAAGTACAGGGTGTTTCATAATATACTCTCCGGACGTTTGTTTATCTCTCCATAAATTCCAACTTTAGAGGACATCGATGCTGGCCTAAGCCTCAGCCTTAGCCTCAGCTAAGCCAGCTCATCAAGTGGATAATACATATATGTCATTTTGGCGGAGCCACTTTCAAGAGGTCCACACTTTTGGTTGTTTGTTTGTTGGTTGTTTGGTTGCCGAACGTAAATTACCGGAGGGAGGGAGCGTTGCGTGTTTCACTTCACTTTTCTTTTCATTTTATTTTCAACCCCAGGCTGCCAGGCAAAGGCAAGGCAGGGAGGCAGACGAAGCTAGCAAAAGCAGGAAAAATAAGCGAGAATTTGCAGATCGACTCTTGAAAGTTAGACAATGCCAAAATAATGATCTAACATGAGAGAATGATTTCTTGAATACGATTTGATTGACTCCGCTGTTTGTACTGCAGGAATGTTTCAAATGCGTATGCCAGGTGCTGAGAGCGAAGAGATGACGTCACAGGCGAAAGCGAGAGCGAAGAATGATTTGGTTACCTTCCTGGGATCGGTTGCATTCATCGAAATTGGTTAGCCTATTGTAGTTGGTTACGTATGTAGGGTATTGTGGGGTAAATCCGGCCACCTGAGCTCCTGTGATCTTGCTGTTTCAGCAAATGATGAGAACCAAATAGCACATTTGAAAGAGGAGAGTTCAAAGAATCGATTGATGCCTTATTTGTCTCAGCCGGTCAATTGGTTTGCTGAGGTATGCAGCCCTGAAAGTTAGGTGGCCGGATTTTCCCATATGGTTGGTTTTACCCCATAATAGTTCCTTGAAGTATTTATTTATTAGCGGTATTTCGTATTTACCGGTAGATAACCCCCCCCCCCCCCCCAATGCATAACCCCCCCCCCAATGCATACCCCCATATTGGCAAAACATAAAAAATGCCCAATGCATAACCCCCCCTATGCATACCCCCATATGTACTGTACAGTACCTGAACCTACCTATGTAAGCTGGTCATATAGTACCCATAGCCACTCCCACACCAAGCTAAGATGCCTATAAGCCTGCTTGGGGGTGTATTGTACTAGAATAACCGTGTTTTGACCTCAATTATGCCCTAAAACACGTGCTTTTGACCTAAAAAATATGCCTCTGCGCACCTCTCAAAAACATAAAAAATGCCCCATGCATAACCCCCCCCAATGCATAACCCCCCCCCTATGCATACCCCCATATGGGACCTCTCAATTTTTGCATACCCCCATGGGGCTATGCACCGGTAAATACGGTACCTATATCTCTCGTTGGTTATGGCAAACCCTGTATAGAGAAGAATGGCCTACGTAGTGAAAAGAAACGAAGCAATCCCTGACTCGTTTTGAGGCCTAAAAATAGGATATTCTTCTTTCTTTTCACTACGTAGGCCATTCTTCTCTATACGGGATTATATATTTTTGGTTATGGCTTTTGAGCGCGTGGGTTAGCGATGTAATATTTTAGGGGTATACGTGGCTCGTCGATTTCTGAGTTTTGAAGGCGCACTGATATGATAGGGTGATAAATTTCTATCCTTATCCTCATATGTACCATAGGCAATATTATTATGTATGGTACTGTGGGTGAATGCGTAAAATCTACAGATAGTATGTGAGAATTACCGGTCGTAACAGTAAATTTTACTTACCTTTTTGAAGCGTACGGCGAAAATATAGCTGCGTACATATTTTCACTAAAGTGCAAGGGTGGTGTGGGAGTTTTAATGGCCGATTCACATAGGAAAGAAATGCACTCGGCGTACGCCCGGCGTATGCATAGCTGTCCATGTCTTTGCATGTGTCGAGCCATGGACACGCCGGCGTACGCCCAATGCATGTCTCCGATGTGAATGGGCCATTAGTCTGTCTTTGCGGCCAGTTTGTAAATTTGACCTTGAGCTTTTATGTGTGCCTCTGTGCTCAGTGTGCGTTGAGTGGATGCGTAATTTTGTGTACGTACGCACGTACCTACATGCATGAGTACGTAATGCACGTACGGTACGTACACGTCGCGCGTATGAGAGAGTTTATTGTGAATGTGACTACTGCTTGAGCCGACTTTGAAATCTAGTTTTGAAAATTTCGTTGTGTCTGGCTGCTGTCTGCCCCTGTTACGTCTGAAAGTTTGAAAATTGGCTATTGCTTGCATGTGGCTGTATGAAATGCAGTAATGTGCATGAAGACAGCAGAGCTGCATACACGTTAGCTACCTGTTGTTCTTTTTGCATCATCATTTCATGTGTGTGGATGTGGATTGTGACTGGCAGTGGGTGAAGGCAATGTGAATACCAATCAGTGTGTTGTGTGGAAGTCACTTTATCTCTGTCGCCATGTCAAGCTTGGATGGGCATGATCCTGAATTCTCAGAAAGCAAACGGTAATACAACTGGAACGGTTCATACATTTGTAGGCCTATATTTCGTGTATTGGCTCCTGTTTTGCAACTCAAGGGTAAGGGTACTGTGGTGTAAACCCGGCCACCTAATGCGCAAAATTGATGAACCAAGCAGCTCATTTGAAAGAGGAGGGTGTACAAGGAATCGATTGATACCGGTCCATTGGTTACTGAGATTTACAGGCAGCCCTGAAATTTAGGTGGCCGTATTTTCCCATGGCCGGGTTGACCCCATTATTGTGCCCTACTAAAAATACTCCACTTTTTATTTGCAGCAAGTCGAGAAATCGAAGCGAGAAAAAGCGTCGAGATGCCTTCAACAAGCTGATCACTGAACTCAATGTCATGGTGAGCAGTGGAGAGAGGAAGCAGGACAAGTCCACCGTACTCAAGCAGACCATCGCATACTTGAAGCTTCATGATCGTAAGCTAACAAATTAAAATTTACTGTTGGGGAGCTTCATAAATTATAGGGTACTGTGGGGTAAACCCGGACACCTAAGCTTTTCAGAACTTGCCGCTTCAGCAATATGATGAACGTGGTAGCTCATTTGAAAGAGGAGAGTTCAAGGAATCGATTGGTAGAGTACTTGTCTCAATCGGTCGTATGGTTGCAAATAGTAGGTGTCCGGGTTTACCCCACAGTACCCTACGTCACGCAACAATTCATCTATTGACACTATTTAGTGATAGTCTGGGTCGATTTGATTCGATAGGGGAGATTTATTCATATACTACGTCACGAAAAAGGGGGTTGGGGCGAATGTGACGTTATCGTGACGATGTGTCACTGTGTACGTAAGCGTACTGGAGTTGTACTGGAGCGTACTGTACTGCTTGTTTTAAAACAAGCATGACATGACGTAAGGAGAGGGGTGGCGACGGATGAAGTTTTGCGTGACTTTATTCTATGAAGCTCCCCTTTGCTTTTGTAAGTTGATTCGATAGAATACGAATTAGCGTGCTGTGGGGTAAACCCGGACACCTAGTATACATGTCTCAGCAACCATACTACCGATTGAGACAAGTATTCTACCAATCAATTCCTCGAACTCTCCTCTTTCAAATGAGCTACCATGTTCATCATTTGCTGAAGCGGCAAGTTCAAAAAAGCTTTCGTGTCCGGGTTTACCCCACACTACCCTAAGCTGAATTATGTTTTTGCAGAAGTGAGCACTCCTGACCCGGACTCTCATCGTCCTGATAAATGGAAGCCGGACCTGTTATCAGCGCAGGAGTACGCATGCCTGATGACACAAGGCATGCGCTCCTTCGTATGCGTTATTAGTACTACCGGCACCCTCATGTTTGCTTCCATCGGATTCACCGATCTGTTGCAGTTGAAACACGTAATATTTCCATATGCGAATATGTACTGTACTGTACTGTACTCAACTGTACGTGCGAATGAGATTATGTAGCGTATTTATTTACTACCGGTGCATCCCCCCATGTAACCCATATAGGACCACTTAATTTTTGCATGTCTATGCACCAGTAAATACGGTGTCAGTAATGCAGTGACTATGTGCTGCGTGTATATCAATTGTATCCACGACTTGCGCTGAAATTTCTGGGTGTATGTGTGTGATCGCGAGCTAACCACTCATTCTGCAGGCGTTTACAACTCAATGAAAACGGAGAGTCAGCTCGCGACCACTCATAAGTAATTCTTTTCGCAAGTCGTACACTGAATTAACACATACCCCGACCTGGCGTCATTGTTGGCAACAACTCGTTCGTTTGTTGTCGGTTTTGTTGTCCGTTTTGTTGTTTGTTGTCCGTTTTGTTGTCCGTTTTATATGGGTGTTGTCGGTTTTGTTGTCGTTCGTCAACACCCCTATAAAAACGGGCAACAAAACGGACAACAAACAAGAAAACGGACAACAAATCCGACAACAAATGAAGGAAGTTGTTGCCAACAATGACGTCAGATCGGAGTATGTGTTAACTAGGATTTTGTTTTTTTGGCTTGTTGCAGGCTGTAAAGGGCACGTGTGTGTATGACTATTTGGATCCTAGCTCTGCGGACGAATTGCAGAAGCTGTTATCTGGTGAAGTACTGAGAGCTGCCTCCTCTTCCTCCTCTCATGGTCATCTCTTTTCAGCCAGTGATGCCAGCGGACGTATGCACCTTACCTACGTATGTAGGGTACTCTGGGGTAAACCCGATCATGGGGGTGGCAAACCAGGCCACCTAAGCTCCTTTGAACTTGTTGTTTCAGCAAATGATGAACCAAATAGCTTGTTTGAAAGAGGAGAGTTCAGAGCATCGATTGATATCATTCTTGTCGCAATCGGTCCATTGGTTGGTAAGATAAGCAGGCCTGAAACTTAGGTGGCCGGATTTTCCCATAGCCGGGTTTACACCTTAGTACCCTATTCACGAATGTGTTGCTACTGTACGTGGTGAGTAAACGCACGGTGAATTCACGGACTTCCAGACATAGGTAGCGTGGGGTAAATTCGCCCATGGGGAAAGTTTTCCCACCTATGGCGGTTTTACCCCCTATCAGGCCTAGGTTGTCAAGTTGTGGCAGGAACGAAGAAACAGAGGCAGAAGTTTCCCGAGATACATTTTCGATAGCCATGGTTTTGAATGGGGGGGGGGGGGGGGTAAAAGCGCCATAGGTGAGCGGATTTGCCCCATGGGCGGATGAGCGGATTTGCCCCATGGGCGGTATTGCCCCACGCTACCCTATAGCGAATACACCAGAAGTTTTGTCGCTACCTGTGTACCGCACTACTACTGTGCGTTCTCTTTATTTCTCAGTTCGATTACTGAAAGTGAAGTTGAAGCACGCTGCATCCGCTTCCTTAATTCCCGCCTATCTAACAGGGAAGTTCAAACGGGTAGCGCTATCTCCCGACGATCTGGCAGACCTCGCCTCGCAGGGCCTGGCTATCAGTCCCACCACTGAGACCTTATGTTTCGTCTGTGTTGGCAGACCGAAACAACCCCCGTCAACATCTGCTGCGGTTATTGGGGGAACACTTCTACCACTGCTGAAACCGCTGGCATCTGTGGATAAGTTGGAATTTACGGCCACGTTCAACATGCAGTGGAGATTCATCAATTTGGATCACAGGTTGGTGGGGATGGGGGGAGGGGGTACATAGGGTACTGTGGGGTAAACCCGGCCACCTTAGCTCCTCTCCTTTGAACTTGCTGTTTCAGCGAGCGATGAACCAAATAGCTCTTGCGAAAGAGGAGAGTTCAAGGAATCGATTGGGGATAATATTTGTCTCAATCGGTCCATTGGTTGCTGAGATACGTAGTATGCAGCGCTGAAACTTACGTGGCCGGATTTTCGCGTGACAGGTTGTAGTGGATTGTTTTGTAATAGGACGTCCAGTGTGATTGGATATACGACTTTGGAACTGTTGGGAACCTCTGGCTATGACTACTGCCATCCTGCCGACTTGCACACCGTGGTTGCGGATCATGAAACTTGTAAGATATATCATGAAACTTGTAAGTATAGGTATCATGGACGAGTTGCGGTAACGCGATTGGGTTGGTCGATAGCGACCCCGCGGTATTTAGTTCAAGTTTGGATCGGTGCCTGCGGGGTCTTCGACCTTGTTCAGTCATCTGGGAGCGGAAAAGGAGCGAGTGAAAAGAAGAACTGACAACAAATGACGTCGACGACCCCGCAGACACCGATTCACCCGTTCACTAATTACCGCGGGGTCGCTATTGACCAACCCAATCGCGTTACCGCAACTCGTAAAACAACCGTAAGACCACTTTACAGTCCGTCAGACACGTACAGTATGTCGTCTACTACCTGAACGCGTTCTCGTAATCATTGCGTTTTCTGCGTGTTTGTGGCTGTAGTGAGGGAGAAGGGAGAGTCTGCGTGCGACACTGCGTTTCGCTTTCGCACCAAAGGCGGCGAATGGATGTGGATGCGCTGTCGCAGCTACCTCATCCTCCGCCCCGCCACCAACAAACCAGAGTCAGCCGTGGTCACCTTCTGGCTAGCTTCACCGTACGTAAGCAAGGGACCATCCAAGGGTACTGTGGGATAAACCCGGACACCAAGTATATCTCAGCAGCCACAAAATCGGTTGAGACAAGAATTCTACCAATAATCGAGTCCTTGAACTCTCTTCTTTCAAATGAGCTACCCATGTTCATCACTTGCTGAAACGGCAAGTTCAGAAAAGCTCAGGTGTCTTGGGTTTACCCCATAGTACCCCCTATTATAGTAGGCTTTGAAATGGATACCCGTTTGTAAGAGGGATGAAGAAACCTGCGGTAGATTTTATGCAGGCTATCTATCACCCATTTCAAATCATGTTCGTTAGCTATCCATAGTAAGATGGGCTCCATCTGTTGTATTCCCTTCATTTTACAATCATTCCAATAACCAACTATTGATGGTCTATGTCTGCTTCCTAAGGCCCTACCACAACATGTTTTAGGTAGTGGTGTGGTAGTACTAATCTGATTCACTTTTGATTTTGGCTTTATATTGCAGAGAAGATGGTGAACCGGTCCAGGACAGGGAAGGGGCGAATGCTGCGGCTACTATGTCGGGGAACGAACGTAGAAGAACTTCTCAGGGTAAAATAAAGTACACGGTGTCCAAAGCTAAGCCTATGTCCATAGCTAAGCCTAAGCCTATGTCCAGAGCTAAGCCTAAGCCTAAGCCTATGTCCAGAGCTGCCTAAGCCTATGTCCAGAGCTAAGTCTAAGACTATGTCCAGAGCTAAGCCTAAGCCTATGTCCATAGCTAAGCCTAGCCTAAGCCTATGTCCATAGCTAAGCCTAGCCTAAGCCTATGTCCATAGCTAAGCCAAGGCCTATGTCCAGAGCTATGCCTTAGCCTATGTCCATAGCTAAGCCTAGCCTAAGCCTATGTCCATCGGCAATGGTTCTATCTATAGAATTGGATGCTGTGTCTCGGCTATGGAGCAGGAACGTCCTCCAAACTGGAACTGGAAGCCTATGTCCAGAGCTAAGCCGAAGCCTATGTTCATGGCTAAAGGCTAAGCCTCTGTCCATAGCCTATGTCCCTCGGATGTCGGCCCTCATTTAGCTCTTCCGCTCCATCAATCGCCCAACAGACACATTATAAACATAATCGACAAAAGTCGCTGAGTCTCTTCTGTCGTTGGCACAGTGTGCGCTTTTTTTGTAGCCAAAGCAGTGAAGCTAGAAGGATCAGCTGAGGCGGCCAAATGTCGCCCTGGCGTCAGTATCCAGCATTCTCCGATCGCCGTTACGCCTGGAGCAGCCGCAACTGCGCAACTCAGCCTCGTTGAGGTACTGTATGTACCGGTTGATAGCCCCTATTTCCATGTAATCACGTAATCAATAGTGAGAAATGCACTGAAAAAAGCGTAATGCAGAAGGGTCAGCTCGCGAACCAGCCTTAAACACATACTGCGACCTGGCGTCAGTGTTGGTAACAAATTGTTGTCCGTTTATATGGGTGTTGTCAGTTTGGTGTCTGTTTGATGTTCGTTTGTTGTCGGTTTGTTGACGAACTGACAACAAGGCTACAACACCCATATAAACGGACAACAAACCGACAACAGCTGAACGACTTGTTGCCAACCATAACACCAGGTCGCGGTATGTGTTAATTTCTGAGCGCAAAGGGTGTCCATAGTAGCCAGCTTCTACTGTTGTTGCTCCTGTGTTGTTTAGGAGTCCGAGCGTCTATGTGAGCAGCTGCGACAGCGACAGAGCACGCTACAGGAACAGATCCGACAGCAGCAGGCGGAATTGCGCAGTTTGCAGGAGGCGGCGAGTCGACAACCACATCCGCTCGATCCGCGACCTCCCCCTCCTCCACTACCAACGCTCACCACATTCCACTGGCGCGCGCAATTGCCGACTCATCCCTCGAACTCATCCAACTGATGATGATAGCTGCTGGTGATCGTATGTTGTTTCTTTTTGAAATTTATTACCCATTACCTTTTCAACTGGCGTTCGCAATTGCCGTCTCATCCAACTGATATGATTGCTGCTATAGATTGTGTGTTCTTTCTTTTCTTAGCTAACACTTATTGCGCTATTTCTGCAGACGAACTGATGATACGAATTTGTAACGTGCCCTAGTTGATCGCGAAATAAAAGGTTGAAGGCGATTTGACGATTGGCTCGCTGTGTTGTTGTTTCCTTGAGAAGTTTTACGCTTGAAATACCTACTCACTTATTTTCAATGAACGATGGCGTGTGACTGATAATGTACAATACACATACGGCTCATACACATCGGAGAGAAATGCACTCGACGTACGCCCGGCACATGTCTATGGCTGTACACGTCGGGAAAACGCCCAGCGCATGTCTGGTGTGAATGGGCCATGGCCCGGTTGCGTTTTCGCGTCAGGATTGGTCGGTAAAGAGTAGTGGTGGAACGGGTACCACTGGGACCGAAAAACTGACATTGGGTAAGCCTGTCCAATGCTCATAGCTAAGCCTAACTAAGCCTTATGTTCACAGCTAAGCCTAAGCCTATGTCCATAGCTAAGCCAAAGCCTATGTCAATAGCTAAGCCTAAGTCTATGTCCATAGCTAAGCCTAAGCCTATGTCCATTGCTAAGCCTAAGCCTGTCCATAGCTAAGCCTAAGCCTATGTCCATAGCTATGCCTAAGCCTATGTCCATTGCTAAGCCTAAGCCTATGTCCATTGCTAAGCCTAAGCCTGTCCATAGCTAAGCCTAAGCCTATGTCCATTGCTAAGCCTAAGCCTATGTCCATAGCTAAGCCTAAGCCTATGTCCATAGCTAAGCCTAAGCCTATGTCCATTGCTAAGCCTAAGCCTATGTCCATTGCTAAGCCTAAGCCTGTCCATAGCTCAGCGTAAGCCTATGTCCATTGCTAAGCCTAAGCCTATGTCCATAGCTATGCCTAAGCCTATGTCCATTGCTAAGCATAAGCCTATGTCCATTGCTAAGCCTAAGCCTGTCCATAGCTAAGCCTAAGCCTATGTTCATACTAGCTATGCCTAAGCCTATGTCCATTGCTAAGCCTAAGCCTATGTCCATTGCTAAGCCTAAGCCTGTCCATAGCTAAACCTAAGCCTATGTCCATTGCTCAGCCTAAGCTTATGTCCATTGCTAAGCCTAAGCCTATGTCCATTGCTAAGCCTAAGCCTATGTCCAGAGTCAAGCCTAAGCCTATGTCCAGAGCTACGCCAAAGCCTATGTCCATAGATAAGCCAAGCCTATATCCATTGCTAAGCCTAAGCCAAAGCCTTGTCCATTGCTAAGCCAAAGCCTATGTCCATTGCTAAGCCAAGCCTATGTTCACTGCTAAGCCTAAGCCTATGTCCATTGCTAAGCCTAAGCCGTCCATAGCTAAGCCTAAGCCTATGTCCATAGCTAAGCCAAGCCTATGTTCACTGCTAAGCCTAAGCCTATGTCCATTGCTAAGCCTAAGCCTGTCCATAGCTAAGCCTAAGCCTATGTCCATAGCTAAGCCTAAGCCTATGTCCATTGCTAAGCCTAAGCCTATGTCCATTGCTAAGCCTAAGCCTGTCCATAGCTAAGCCTAAGCCTATGTCCATTGCTAAGCCTAAGCCTATGTCCATTGCTAGCCTAAGCCTATGTCCAGAGCTAAGCCTAAGCCTATGTCCAGAGCTAGGCCAAAGACTATGGCCATAGATAAGCCATGACTATATCCATTGCTAAGCCTAAGCCTAAGCCTTGTCCATTGCTATGCCAAAGCCTATGTCCATTGCTAAGCCTAAGCCTCTGTTCACAGCTAAGCCTAAGCCTATGTCCATAGCTAAGCGAAGCCTATGTTCACTGCAAAGCCTAAGCCTATGTCCATTGCTAAGCCTAAGCCTATGTCCATTGCTAAGCCTAAGCCTATGTCCAGAGCTAAGCCTAAGCCTTGTCCATTGCTAAGCCAAAGCCTATGTCCATTGCTAAGCCTAAGCCTCTGTTTACAGCTAAGCCTAAGCCTATGTCCATAGCTAAGCCAAGCCTATGTTCACAGCTAAGCCTCTAAACCTACATGTCCATTGTTAAGCCTAAGCCTATGTCCATAGCTAAGCCTAATAAAAATGTTTTTATCTATTGTAAAAATAATAGGCTAACTGTACAAGCAGAGCATGCAATGACAGGCACCAATTGCAAAAGCAGCAACCCCAATGGTATGTTTCGCCCTTTAGTCAAAGACAAACCATTGAGCACAATTATGGGGCAGGGCTCATCAGTTTTTGACAGCCCAAAATTGTAATTTTATCTTATTTATTGATTTAGAAGCATCCATCTTTTTATAGAGGCGAAATGACAGGCAACCTTGCTTAATTTCAACTGTTAAATCAAGCCTATGTCCATAGCTAAGCCGAAGCCTATGTCCATTGCTCAGCCTATGTCCATAGCTAAGCCTAAGCCTATGTCCATAGCTAAGCCGAAGCCTATGTCCATTGCTAAGTCTAGCCTATGTTCACAGCTAAGCCTAAGCCTATGTCCATTGCTAAGCCTAAGCCTAAGCTTATGCCTATGTCCATTGCTAAGCCTTAGCCTATGTTCACGGCTAAGCGTAAGCCTATGTCCATTGCTAACCTAAGCCTATGTCTATTGCTAAGCCTAAGCCAAAGCCTAATAAAAAATGAACTTCTACTACCAACTGTATATCCAGTGATAGCATATAACATACCCGTGAAAATAAGCGCAAAAAATTTTTTACATTCGACGATTCTTTTTGACCAACCATTTGTTTCGGCCCTTATTCTTAGACAAATGGTTCATCTGAATTTGGGACCGGGCCTCGTCAGTAAGACAATCCCAAATTTTGCAATACGCATACTGTACAAGTAAATAGTGGTAAATACTAGCAATAATAATAAATATTTTGTTTACCAATCCGTTGTCTACAGCCAGACTGGTGGTTGAACCAGGCAAAGTAGAAATGTGGTTGATACTGGCTTGGAAGTTGAGGCGAAGTTGGTGCAGCTTGATGAAGTCCATTTGATCTTGATCTTGACTGAGGGGCGGTTGATGAGGAGGCCAACGTAGGTTGAACACCCTACCTTGTCCATAGCTAAGCCTGAGCCTATGTCCTTTGCTAAGCCTTTGTCCATTGCTAAGCCTAAGCCTATGTCCATTGCTAAGCCTAAGCCTATGTCCATTGCTAGGCATATGTCCATAGCTAAACCTAAGTCCATATGTGCATATATGTCCACATACTGTATGTCCATAGTTAAGCCTGTGTCCATAGCTATTCCTAAGCCTATTCCCATTGCTAAGCCTAAGCCTATGTCCATTGCTAAGCCTAAGCCTATGTCCATTGCTAAGCCTAAGCCTAAGTCCATTGCTTAGCCTAAGCCTATGTTCACAGCTTAGCCTAAGCCTATGTCCATAGCTAAGCCAAGCCTATGTTCACAGCTAAGCCTCTAAACCTACATGTCCATTGCTAAGCCTATGTCCATGCTAAGCCCATGTCCATAGCTAAGCCGAAGCCTATGTCCATTGCTAAGCCTAAGCCTAAGCCTATGTTCACAGCTAAGCCTAAGCCTATGTCCACAGCTAAGCCTAAGCCTATGTCCATAGCTAAGCCAAGCCTATGTTCACAGCTAAAGCCTAAGCCTCTGTCCATAGCTAAGCCTAAGCCTATGTCCATTGCTAAGCCTAAGCCTATGCCTATGTCCATTGCAAAGCCTAAGCCTATGTCCATAGCTAAGCCTAAGCCTATGTCCATTGCTAAGCCTAAGCCTAATCCTATGTCCATTGCTAAGCCAAAGCCTATGTCCATAGCTAAGCCTAAGCTTTTGTCCATTGCTAAGCCTAAGCCTATGTCCATTGCTAAGCATAAGCCTACTCCATTGCTAAGCCTAAGCCTAAGCCTATGTCCATTGCTAAGCCTAAGCCTATGTCCATTGCTAAGCCTAAGCCTATGTCCATAGCTAAGCCTAAGCCTGTGTCCATTGCTAAGCCTAAGCCTATGTCCATTGCTAAGCCTAAGCCTAAGCCTATGTCCATAGCTAAGCCTAAGCCTATGTCCATAGCTAAGCCTAAGCCTATGTCCATTGCTAAGCCTAAGCCTATGTCCATTGATTAGCCCAAGCCTATGTTCACAGCTAAGCCTAAGCCTATGTCCATTGCTTAGCCTAAGCCTATGTTCACAGCTAAGCCTCTAAACCTATATGTCCATCGCTAAGCCTGTGTCCACAGCTAAGCCTAAGTCCTTTGCTAAGCCTAAGCCGAAGCCTATGTCCAGTGCTAAGCCTCAGCCTATGTCCATTGCTACGCCTAAGCCTATTTCCATTGCTAAGCCTAAGCCTATTTCCATTCCTAAGCCTAAGCCTATGTCCATAGCTAAGCCAAGCCTATTTCTATTGCTAAGCCTATGTCCATAGCTAAGCCTAAGACTATGTCCATAGCTAAGCCGAAGCCTATGTCCATTGCTAAGCCTAAGCCTATTTCCATTGCTTAGCGTAAGCCTATGTCCATTGCTAGCCTATGTCCATTGCTAAGCCTAAGCCTTTGTCCAGAGCTAAGCCTAAGCCTATGTCCATAGCTAAGCCTAAGCCTATGTCCATAGCTAAGCCTAAGCCTGTGCCCATAGCTAAGCCTAAGCCTATGTCCATTGCTAAGCCTAAGCCCAAGCCTATGTCCATTGCTAAGCCTAAGCCTCTGTCCATTGCTAAGCCTAAGCCTATGTCCATAGCTAAGCCTAAGCCTGTGTCCATTGCAAAGCCTAAGCCTATGTCCAGAGCTAAGCCTAAGCCTATGTCCATAGCTAAGCCTAAGCCTATGTCCATAGCTAAGCCTAAGCGTGTGCCTATAGCTATGCCTGAGCCTATGTCCATTGCTAAGCCTAAGCCTAAGCCTATGTCCATTGCTAATCCTAAGCCTTTGTCCATTGCTAAGCCTAAGCCTATGCCCATTGCTAAGCCTAAGCCTATGTCCATTGCTAAGCCTAAGCCTAAGCCTATGTCCATTGCTAAGCCTAAGCCTTTGTCCATTGCTAAGCCTAAGCCTAAGCCCATTGCTAAGCCTAAGCCTATGTCCATTGCTAAGCCTAAGCCTATGTCCAGAGCTAAGCCTAAGCCTATGTCCATAGCTAAGCCTAAGCCTATGTCCATAGCTAAGCCTAAGCCTGTGCCCATAGCTAAGCCTAAGCCTACGTCCATTGCTAAGCCTAAGCCTTAGCCTATGTCCATTGCTAAGCCTAAGCCTATGTCCATTGCTAAGCCTAAGCCTATGTCCATTGCTAAGCCTAAGCCTCTGTCCATTGCTAAGCCTAAGCCTGTGTCCATAGCTAAGCCTAAGCCTGTGTCCATAGCTAAGCCTAAGCCTGTGTCCATAGCTAAGCCTAATGGCGCGTTCACCAGACGTCCGTCCGTCAAACGTATCTAGGAGTACATGGTTGTTTGCGGTGTGCCATGTACTCCTAGATACGTTTTACGGATTTGACGGACGGACGGACGGATGGATTTACGGACGTAACGGACGTCTGGTGAACGCGCCATAAGCCTATGTCCATTGCTAAGCCTAAGCCTATGCCTATGTCCATTGCAAAGCCTAAGCCTATGTCCATGAAGAGAAAGATTGACAGCAAATGACGTCGACGACCCCACCACTACCGATCCAAACTTTCACTATCGCGGGGTCGTCATCGACCAACCCCATCGCGACATCGCAACCAGTCCATACGGTGACGGACTAGTATGTATCGCTTTAGCGTTTTCTTCATTCAGGATGAGTTTGGACTCGAACAAGACAGTGGATCCACAGCTGGTGCAGTTCATTCAAGCGGAGAGCAGTCGAGCCCAGTTCCAGGCGATGGTGCACAATCTGACGGACCAGTGCTGGGACATTTGCATGCCCGAGAGACCCGCCGCGAAAATGGATGCCAAAACCGAGACCTGCCTCAGCAACTGTGTCAACCGATTCATCGACGCGTCAAACTTGCTGGTGCATAGGCTCGGCGAAATCTCCACAAAGCAGAAATCGGCGTTTGACTGAGCTGGAATAGGGTACTGTGGGGTAAACCCGGACACGACGGGGTAAATCCGGACACCTAAGCTTTTCTGAACTTGCCGCTTCAGCAAATGATGAACATGGTAGCTCATTTGAAAGAGGAGAGTTCAAGGAATCGATTGGTAGAATACTTGTCTCAAGTAGTGGTTGTATGGTTGCTGAGATGTACCAGGTGTCAGGGTTTACCCCCGTGTCCGGGTTTACCCCATCCATAGCACCCTAGATAGTAGAGTATGTTGTAAGGATCCGAAATAGCGTACAATAGGTGATGCCATGATTTTAGGTATATTATTGAATTTACGAAGTAACGTACGTACAGTATAGTACCAACAATAAGTATGCCATACACTGAAATGATAATAGTATTCTACAGAATATTGTTTCTGCGTTCCTCCAATAAGTAACACACTTGTATGTGTACGTAGTATCTTGCCAAGCCAAATAGCGAAGGATGGAATGTATTGTAGGCACAATCGAACGATCAGATAAAGTTGCCTCACCTATTACAACGAATAGCTGACGAACCTTCTATTGCAAATGCTTACAGCTCAATTTTAATACGAAACCAACATAGATGAATTTGACACCAACCAATCAACTGAACACAGACACACTAAACAACACCCAACAGGGGTATGGAATGGATGGATGGGGAAAATACTTTTCCAGGTGGTTCCTATCCACACCCCTGACAAAAACCGAAGGAACTGAACTACCGACAACATCCCAAAACACACAACATCCAACGCCCACAAGTGACTAGAAAGAAACAAAGGACAAGCGATAAACGTCATTGGTGCATCACGAACGAACGAACACGCGTATCCGCTGAAATGCAATCGCGCATTGCACTGCCTATGGACCAGTTGCGTTGTCGCGATGGGTTCATCGATAACGACCCAAGTTTAGACACTAGGTGCCGACGGGGATGCCAACCTTGCTCACTCATCTGGAAGCGGAAAATAAGCAAGTGAAAAGAAGAATTGACAATAAATGACGTCGACGACCCTGCAGACACCGATCCAAACTTTCACCAAATACCGCGGGTTCGCTATCGATCGACCAACCCAATCGCGACAACGCAACTGGTCCATAGCATCAGGACTCAGCATCAACCCCATTTCTCACAAAATCAACTGCCCATCCCAGCTACAAAATTACTGAATCCTAGTGCCCAACACAATAAACGGCGTATAGTCTCGTTTATTCACTGAGAGACGCGGAGATTTCCGAAGTCGCGGAAGGCTTTTTCGCGCAAAATCGTAAGAAAAATGTCAGTGCATTTGCGCAAAAATTCTTCCGCGACTTCGGAAATCTTCGCGTTTGCTCAGTCGACTGAACTACTACATTTCATCTCAGATGCTTCAGTAAAGTTGCTATAAAAAATAAGCCCTTGTTCTTCCTTGCGTGTTTTTTATTTTTCCAGAAATGACGTGGCGTTGGTGGCGGGCGACTTGAGGTTGAACTGTTGAAGCGAGGCTTCCAATGCCGACTGATTCCCCGAGAAGTAGGCAGCGGTGGCGTTGTGAAAGAGTAGCAGCTGCTTATGCACAACCTTCACACGGTTCTCTTCCAAAAACCGCATCTTCACCTGTACAAAAGAAAGAAAGCGCATGCATATATGAGTGGGGTACTGTGGGGTAAACCCGGCCACCTAAACCTCCTTTGACCTTGCCGTTTCAGCAAATGAAGGGAGATTTAGACTTGTGCACTCGTGCGTATATTTACGGGTGTGCGTATGTTTACTTGCAGCATTTTTAGCATTTTTTACTCTGTGGTAGTGGTCAATTTCAGCACCACAGAGTAAAAATGCCAAAAATGCTGCAAGTAAATATACGCACACCCGTAAATATACGCACGAGTGCACAACTCTAAATCTCCCTTGAGGAACCAATCAACTCATTTGATAGAGGAGAGCTCAAGGAATAGATTCATGTATAGTCTGGCCAATAGAAGTTGGCACTTGGACTCTAGGCGCGTTGCGTAAAATAGATTTACAAATGCGGATTTCTGTCAACGCTTCGTGTGCTCCTATTTAGCAGAAGTACACGCAAACTACGCAACTCGCCTTGAGTCCAAGTGCCAACTGCTATTGGCCAGACTATAATATTTGTCTCAATCGGTCCATTGGTTGCTGAGATATCGGCCCTGAAACATAGTGACCTACCCCACAGTACCCTACTTTTTTGGTCAACAGGACGTAATTTTTTTGAAAAATGGAATATGGCGCCGGTGGTAACGCGCTGATGCCGCGTTCACCAGACGTCCGTCAAATCCGTAAAGTGTATCTAGGAGTACATGGCACATTTCAAACAACCGTGTACTCCTAGATTCGATTTTACGGACCTTACGGATTTACGGACGTCTGGTGAACGCGGCATGAAAAGTGAATGTCACAAGGTTCACACACAGTACAGTACGTACGTGGACGTCTTCTCTGAGTTGCTCGTATTTCCGCTTGTGCTCTTCCACAGCCTGCTCCGCGAGGTGGATGCGTCCCCGCACGTCCGCTCCGGTCGCCGTCCCCGCGGCCGCGCTCGCCGCCTGCAACGCCGCCAAATCCTCCCGGTACGCGTCGTACTCCAATCTACAACAGTTACTAGTGCGCTACACACGGAGCGAGTAAACTCACGGGGAATTCCCCGTACGTATGCGATGAAGCATAGGGAGGCCGGTGAATTCACCGTGAGTTTGAAACTCACCATCGTGTGAACAAGTGAGAAAAATTTTGCGCTTGGGAGCAAGTGAGAATGCTCTACACGAAAAATAAAACTCGAAGTTCAAACTCACCGTCGAATTCACCGTGAGTTTACTCACCACGTGTGTAGCCCACTACTGGTATGTGAAAGGAAGGCAGATGCAGCATATTGTACGCACAGCTGCGTACAAACTCATGATGACTTTAGGTACTACGGTAGTATTGTTAGAAAGCAGAAACAACGAATGGTGCGCTTCAGACGTGAACTCCAAATTCTCGGAGCCCTGATTATGCTTCAACATGAAAAATCTCCGAGTTCGCTTCGAACTCGCTCCGTTTATCGGAACGTGCGTGTGAACAACCGAGTTTGTAATTCGAAGTCGTGTGAGTCAGTGACGTTCGTTTCGGATCAAAACGAAGTCACTCCAAAATCGGAGCCGAGCGAACTCGCTTGGAGCAAACTCGGAGCACGTCTGAAGCGCACCAGTGACTTCTAGGAAGGTACAAGCAGAAACAAAGAATGAAAGGCAGAAAGCTGCAGGAAAGACTGTCCATGAAGCATAGGGTACTGTGGGGTAAACCCGGCGACCAAAGCGTCTCAACTTGTCCTTTCAGCAATCGATGAAGCAAATAGCTCATGACAATTGAAAGAGTTAAGTTCAAGGAATCGAATGGTATCTTATTTATCTCAACCGGTGGAATGGTTGCTGAGATGTGCAGCCCTGCAAGTTTGGTGGCCAGATTTTTCCATGGCCGGGTTTACCCCATGGTACCCTAGCAGTTGTACTCTACGTACCATCACAGACACATACATAACTCACTTCTTTTACGGTACCTGGCGGTTTCGAAATGTCGAACGGTAATTAGTGTATCTTCTATGGTCTTGTCTACCAGCGTATGCATATTGGATATGAAGAACTCCATGGCAGAAATCACCGCCTCTCCGTTCTTCACCATCGTTCTTTGGTTTTCTGCGTTCGTCTTCAATTCTTCCTGCACACACAACAGATCATGTTCATTGATATACGTAATTGCATAGTTATTTCTACATTTGAAGCCCATGCTGAAGCAAATTTCATGACGTAGAGGCTTTAAGCTGATAAGGGCACTGTGGGGTAAACCCGGCCATGGAAAAATCCGGCCACCTCAGCAGCCAATGGACCGATTGAGACAAATATTATGTCAATCGATTCCTTGAACAGTCCTCTTTCATATGAGCTATTTGGTTCAATACTTGCTGAAACAGCAAGTTCATAGCTCAGGCGGCCGTGTTTACCCCATGGCCGGGATTACCCCACAAGTACCCAACTACTTGGAGCTCATCACGAAGTCAAATGCAGCCCTCCCTAACCGTCAATGCGCGTTCCCTATGTGAAAGGTCGGTGAGGGAGTCTGCCAGTTGTCGCTGAGTGGCGACCATATTCTGAAAAAACGTGAGGAATGTGCGAACCAGACCGATCAGGTTGGCGTATCGCTTCTGCAGACTGCGTAGCGTGTCGATATTCTGATCCACCTCAATATCCACCGTCTTTTGACTCTGCAATCAAATAAATACACAGTAGTAGTAGAGTGCAGTGAAATGCGCTTGCGTTCATCCTGTACTTGGTGCACTAGGTGCGCTGCCACACGTGGTGAAACAAGTATGGTTCAAAAAAGAAAGGCGTGCGGTAAAGCAAAGTAAGACCAGAGTTCTTGGGACCCACGTATTATTTATCTCGAGAACTACGCGACGTAAAGCAAAACGGTCAAAACTCCACGGATAACTTTAGCTCGCCTCTCCAATAAAAAAAACCGTTTGATTCTATCTGCTCTCAGTGTCGAGATCTCGCCGATTTCCTTCAGCACTGAAATCGTGTCACCATTTGGCAGACGCTAAACCACGCAAACCACGACACCCCACGACCCTGTACGCCCGATGCCCATTTTTATTGTTTTCATCATGTATGCATATTTCTACCACTTTTGATTTTTCGGGCCTTTGCGAGGTTTAGAATTGCCCAATGGTCCACGCCCAATTTGCCGATTTTAGTAGTGAAGGAAATCGGCGAGATCTCGACACTGAGAGCAGATAGAATCAAACGGTTTTTTTATTAAAGAGGCGAGCTAAAGTTATCCGTGGAAGTTTGACCGCTTTGCTCGACGTCGCGTAGTTCTCGAGATAAATAATACGTGGGTCCCAAGAACTCTGGTCTTACTTTAGTTATAAATGTCGCTTTCGTTCGTTTTAAAGTGAAGAGTTCTCAAGTGTAAATGTTTGTCCACACCTTTCCCGGCACACCAGAAAAAGTGTCCCACGTATTGTAGGTTATGACGAGTTCTCAACTACACTTTTTTGACACTTTCATATCAACCAAGGCTCTATTCACCGCGAGTTTACTCAACCACGTGTGCAAGCACACTAAACGGCTTATTACATACTTTGCCGAGTTTCTCATTCAACGCCTGCCGCGTGCACTTGTACGTGGAGATACTCCACTGTCGAAGCGAGTCCAACTTGGCCTGCACATCTGGCAATGGATAGCTGGAGTTGAGACCGCAGCCCAAGGAAGGACTGCGAACCCCCACTGCATCGCCCGCTCGCACCAGCGGCACATCTCTCGAACCACCTATAGTACAAGCAGGTACGCATGTACAGCAAAGGTAGGCTACGCTAGAGACGTAGCCTACAGTATGCATGTACAAACACGAGTTCACCTATTGCGCTGCACAAGCTAAGCTACCGAACTCTCTCTGGTCAGCCACAGAACTATGTACTGAATACACATAAGTGGTCTTCGAAATTACCTGTAACGTGTACGGTAGCATATGGGGCAAATCTGTCCGCCCTACGGCGGTTTTACCCCCTCCCCCATTCAAAACATGGCTCATCCATTGCACATCCAAATAAACAACCTTGGCTAGATGGAGGCCAAAACCGCCATTTGGTGAGATGAGAAATGCTACATGGCCGGTTTTACCCCGTACGCCACCCTACTTACCTTGTGGACTGGTGGAAGAATGAGGCGAGGATGAGGCGGGGGGCAAGGGAGCAACGTCGTCGGTAGTATTCAGGCTGAGTCGAGCATTCTGCCCGACCGCTGCAAAAGGATTCCCAAATCATCCCACACCCTCTGATAACACATAAAAACACATATATAGTAACTAGTCTGAAATGACCCCAGTACGCCCCCGTGGTTACTATAATATAAATATATTATGTTCCAATCAAGCGAGGAAGGGTTGCTTAATGGAGTACGGGGGGGAGGGGGGGGGGGGGGGTGGCCGCAGCGGTGGCGTAGCGTGACGATATGTCGCTCCATATACATAAAGAGTACGAGGGGGGGGGGGGTGACGGCCAAAAAAGCGTGACGTACGGGGAGGGGGTGACGACGGATGAATTTCTGCGTGACGCACTTTATGAAGCTCCCCCAAAGGCTTGAACAGCCATGGATGCGTCGGGCGTACGCCGAGCGCACTTTTTCAAATGTGAACGGCCATCATATGTAAATTTGGGCAGAAAACCCTTCCTTTCCATGGGGTCTTTCTTATATATACGAGACAGAGGGGCTAATGCACGAGTCATTACAGCAATCACTGAACCAGCACGAGCGTATGTGCCTCATACATACAAAAGCATACGCAGGGCATTTGAAGGCATGATAAAGGCACACTTATGGCCTGGCATAATAGCCACTTCCGCTTTTTCACAAGCATTACTATCAGCTCACCGCTTAAGAAACAGGATTTCTTTTTCTCTACTACCACACGTTGTTCGTCAATGTCTATATGTACCACGTGTACCTACCACAATAAGCGTGGATGGATGCTGACATTGTGACTAGCAAACATAAATCAATGCTAGCAATCGGTATATTAGCATGAACGCGATGCTAAACCCAGATACGTACTAACAGCGAAACAGAACAGAGATACACAATCAGCACTCGATACATTTAACACCTATTCTACGAATTCCAGCGGAGAATACACACTAATCAACGCTGTAGGGTACTCACTGCTCCTTAGCCAAAAGGATACACACCACGCACACTCAAGAAAGGCACGCAACTAATGTGAGCTAATTCTTCGACAAAACAGGCTCCTACTGCATGTACTGACTGTAAAAATAAAAGTCTAATGGCCCGTTCACATCAGAGACATCATGCGCTGGGCGTACGCTCCGCGTATCTAAGGCTGTCTGTCCATGACTGCGTGTGTCGATCCATGTAGTAAAAGGCCGAGCGTACGCCCAGCGCATGATGTCTCTGATGTGAATGGGCCATCAATGGTGTACACATATATTATCTAGACACTTTGTCCTTTGCTTGCAAAACTCTTCACTACAGCAATGCGCTCATAGGGTTGGGCATTTTGCAGTACAAACAATGCAATTTCTGTTCCTGGCGCGTATCACAATTACAGAAAGAACTCAAGCACACGCACACAAATATAAAAGTTGTTGCCGCTCACAACGTACACACACGCGTACGCACATATACATACAGTACATACGCAATACGCATACTTCGGCTGGACAGGCGCTAGTCAATATAATAACGCAGGGTAATTCGGAGACCTTCAGACAAAATCGTAAACTGCAACACATATACAGATAATCGGTCCTTCCGAACACAAGGAAGTCAGCCCGAATTACCCCGCACTACCTTACACCAAGAATTCATAATTAGGATCAACAATGTGCGAATAAGCCGTATTTCTCTACGGCGGCAGTAGCACATTCTCGGTCCTAATCATAAATTCTTGCTCATACATACTGTAGCAGCAGCAAGAGACGAGCGTGTTGGATGTACGCAGCAGCAGCTGTAGTTTGGTGAATGAAACAACTTTCAAGCAGGAAAGATCATCAGTGTGGGCTTATGGCCCATTCACATCGGCGACATGCGCTCAGCGTACGCCCGGCGCATCCATAACCGCCCATACCATTGCATGTGTCGAGCCACGGACGCGCCAAACGTACGCCCGGCGCATGTCTCCGATGTGAACGGGCCTTTAGCTGGCTTTTCGCCCTCACCCCACTCATTCTTCCACCGTAACACTGGATGAATGCGTTTTTGGTTGCTCCTGTGCAGCGGGCGGTAGATCGTTAAAGGCGCCCGACTCTTCTTCTGGTTCAACGTGATTCTCCTGTTCCTCCTCCTTCCGCATTGCGGCGTTTGCGGTAACCGCTGACGCAGGAGGACGGAAGGTGAGAGCCAGCGGGAAGAGGACGGCGCACCGCGCCCTGTACGCCTCGACAACACCGGAGTCCACGGCACCCAATTCGCAGCCACCCCGCAGCGTCTTCAGCACTTTCGCGCATATCTACACATGCAAGACATCATAGTCGAGAAAGAAAACTTGCCAGATGTGCCAGGGAATCGAACTCAGGACCTCTCGCATTTTAGGCGAGCGCTATATACCATTGACTACACACCTGGATGACCTCAGTCACACAATTTCCCCTTTTGATCAGTTAAGGACTCAGTGAAAGAAACATCCCGAATAAGGACTAGTTGCGCTAAGAATTGTGGGTGGTCGTGAGCTATCCCTAGTGTTGCACTTTTCAGTGCATTTATTTCCTTCCTTCTTACCGATAAAATAAAAACGCACTGAAAACAGTGTAATACAGACATATGGGTCAGCTCTCGGACCACCGATAATTTCTAGAGCAACTGGTCCTTATTCAAATCACGTAAGGCATTCTGGTACTACTATACGATAAAATGTCCTTTTACGCCAAACTCACTGGCTAGCATAGCACTCACTTTCCAGGTGCGCCCGCTGAGAGTGTCATCCAAGGAAGTCGCCAAGCGCAAAGCTTCAGGCTGCGACGTTGCATCCAGACTGTACATAGCCAAAGCAACTGAAAACAGCACACCAGTCACCAAGAATGACTGCATACACAACAGCACGTAGAGTACTACGGGGTAAACCTGGCCACGGGAAAACCCGGCCATCTAAGTTTCAGGATTGCATATCTCAGCAAGCAATGGATCGATTGAGAAAAATATTGAATCAATCGATTCCTTGAAATCTGCTCTTTCAAATGAGCTACTTGGGTCATCCTTCGCTGAAACAGCAAATTCAAAGGGGCTTAGGTGGCCGGGTTTATCTCATGATTGTACCCACAGTACCCTACTATGTTTGAGTGGGGTTGCGGCGGGCCCTTAGCGCAACTGGTCAATAATAGCTTACCGCACAGGAGATGAGGGAGGGAATTCGAATGTCGCTGATGAAATTCTCGGTTCAACTGGCGCGGGTCTCGGGTGTGAAAAAGGGGCGGAGCGCACACCTCCTCCACGATCTCCGCCACCGGACCAATCAGCGACGAGGAGGAGAAGGAGGCGGAGCAGCGGGGATCGGTGGCCAGAAAGTGCAGGAATTTCACTCGGGCCAAATGCAGCCGGGGATCGTCCGCGTCCAGCTCGAATCCGCGCTTCACGCACTGCAACATCGGCAGAATCTTGCCTGAAAACAAACAGACAGAACACCACTAGCACGTGCGTACGCATGGCAATAGCGCCCCCGAGGGCAGTAGTGTACGTCGTGGTGGTGTGCCTTAGTCCACAGCTGTGACCGAGGGTAGCGGTTCGATTCCCGTTCGCTCCTATTTCTCTCCCCCTTTTCGGGGCCCGGCTACCGCCATACGGAAGGCGGTACGTCACAAAACAACGAACATCAATACGAACGAATCTCACACGGATATCAATAGGAGCTAGGAACAGGACTACATTTACGCCAAAGAAAGTGGAAAACCACAACAGTACTCGCTAGTTGCGCCATGTATGATGCCTGGGTGGACGTAAGATGGCCCCGGGTCACGACCAACCGAAACATCAAAGTCACCAGTTCACCCAGGCTGCTTCCAGCCAGAGCACTGCAACGAAGTAATTCGTCGTCTCTGGGTTAACTCGTGACATTTGATGATTCGCCTGGTCGTGACCCGGGGCCAACTCACGACCACCCAGGAATTCTAGCGCAAGCAGCGAATAGCATGTGTGTATACGTGACGGTACCTTTTCGAATGAATATGTCGAAACCGAGAGTGTAGGCGCGAATTTCTTGGTATCCCAGCTGCATCAGAGGCATGAGAAATTTGAGCGCTTCATCCAACGGCTGCTCCGTCTAAACGAATGAACAGAACCACTATAGACCAGTTGCGCTAAGAAATTATGGGTGGTGGCGAGCTGACTCCTCTGCATTACCCTTGTTCAGTGCATTTTTTGATCGATAATGGGGGAGGAAAAAATTGCACTGAAGAAGTTTAACATCGAGGGGTCAGCTAGCGACCATTCATAATTCTTAGCGCAACACGTCCATAGTCTGACCGGCCACAGAGAGTACGCTATGGAACTCAAGTCGTTTTGCGTACTAGTACAGAGTGTCCCAAAATATACTCCGGGGGTTTCCGGGCTTATAACTCTCGAGTTAAAGCTCAGATTTCAATGCGGTTTTTTCTGTTGTGTAGCCAAGGCTTCAACTTAGACATGTGCAAAATTTCATCTGCGTAGCTTAATTGGTTATGGTTTTATTGGCCCTCAAAGTGTTGGTTCCGTTTTTCGCAGTTTCTCCTTCAGTACAATAGCGGTTTTGAGTGGAGATAGCTTCAATTTGCATTTACGCGTCCAGACTTTGAACTTGGCGTCCACACATCAAGTTCTCTTGCAATGTGGATTTCTCTAAGTCATTTAGAACAAAATAAGCTGTGGTTGCTAGCGAACTATGCCAAAAATATGCCGAATTTTGTTTATTCGGGGAAAAGTCCATAGAAAAGGGGCTAGAGAGTGTAGCTGTTTTGAACCGGTTCCAATTGGAGTAGAATCTCGAAATTTTGCCAGCATCTAAGTTGAAGCCTTGGCTACATAATGCAAAAAACCGCATTGAAATCTGAGCTTTGGATCGAGAGTTATTACCGCGTAAAGCCCCGGAGTATATTATGGGACACCCTGTAGTTTCCATGTAGTCCTGCAGAATAGGAGTACGCGAAGCATGGACAGAAATCCGCGCTTGTGATTCTATTTTACGGAACCGACTTGAGTTCCACAACGAACTCTTGGTGGCCAGACTGTAGAACTCAATCAGCGTCTACTGCGTCCATTCGTTACAAAGAATATAAAAACATTAGAGGTGCAAGAAACTCTCTCACTAAGCAAGCACCTTGACTCTCAGTATTGCAGGGGCTACATACTCCACCACATCCACACCTGTGTACCTACCTACCTACCTTGAGCAAAGTAGCAGGGTCGAGAGGGTTCTCTTCCGCGGTTTCCGTACTGTTCGCAGGCTGTTGAGGCTTCGTATTGTTCTGCTGTTGCTGCTGCTGTTGCTCTTCCTTGGCCGCTTTCTTCTTCATCTTGCGCACCAGTTTGCGTCGCTCGCTCGAGTTCAACTTCTCCGCGTTCGTTCCGTCCAGCCCCAGCTTACTCTCCTCCGGATGGTCGTACAAACGCAGGTAAATCTGTCACAAGCATGCATATGTATTGTACGTACATTAAGTAGCTAAACCGTGTGCATCACGGCTCATTCACATTGGAGGGTAATATGCCCATGGACACGCCAAGTTTGCGCCTGGCGTACTATTTCCTTCCCATATGAATGAACCATTATAGCGAAGCTAGTAGGGACTGTAGTAATGGTACGTTTCTTGCTAAAGCTATTAGTGTTAGGCAGTGACCAGACAAAATGTCGATAGCCGACGGTCCGGTCCAACTTATTATTTTCTACAATCTTTTGGCATCTTCATGTGTCTCTGCCATCGGCTCTTGTTATCTTAACCAGTCGTACAAATCATTGGCCCGCAACACACGATCTCCGAGAAAGCTGCGAGCGAGTTTCGGATCGAAAGGAACCTCGGTCGGTCACACACGTCTCCCAAATACAAACTCGGTTGTTCACACGCACTTTTGGAAAAACGGAGCGAGTTCCGTTCGAACTCGGAGATTTTACATGTTGAAGCATAGCCAGCGCTCCGAATTCGGACAGAAATTCGCACCGAGTTCACGCGTGTAGTGCACCATTGATAAAGCTAAGGGTGCAAGTAAGACTTCACCGCTCACCACGCCTCTAGCGGTTTAAAAGCGAAATACTATTCTTATTTTCCAGCAGTGTTGCGTAAGGAAGGAAGAAAGGAAAAGGAAGGGAGGTGGGGCCTTCGTCAGAAGGCCTTTCTAGGAGTACATGGCCCTGCGCAGTGCGTGCTCTATGCGTTCATGTAGCGTTTCTGTCGCTTCGTCGCTTCTTTTTTATTGCTTCCGCGCCTGCCGTCAGGTGGCGTGGTAAGCGGTGAAGTCCTTGTACCTTTAGCTTTAGGCTACGTCTACCGTGTACCTTCATGGCGCAGATAGCGGCGCGATAGAAGAAGCGATGCTGCCTCAGTCGGTCCTCTAGGCGGATCAGCCGCACGTAGGAACGTAGGGTCATCTTGCGCACGCAATACGTGTGAAAGTCGAACTGATCCTCCACAATATCCATGAAGTGCTACAGATCAATAAACAGGGCGTTCCTTTATGGCAAAGGATGTTGTTCAGTTTTCCTTTTCTTTTCTTGAAATAGGGTCGTACTATCGGGTACACCCGGACACCTAAGCCTCTCTGAACTTGCCGCTTCTGCAAATGATGAACACGGTAGTTCATTTGAAAGAGAGTTCAAGGAATCGATGGTAGAATACGTGTCTCAATCGGTCGTATGGTTGCTGAGATATACTAGGTGTCCGGGTTTACCCCACAGTACCCTACTTACTCTGTCGACTTCGTGGCACATTTTCAAGGCGTCGCCCAGCTGCCCCAGTCGCTTATAGGCCTTGGCGCATTCCGTTTCAAACCACATGCACTGCATCTCATTCAAATTCTGCACCGGATTATTTCCTTCCTGAAAAAAGAGAGGTCACACAATACTGTGACGTGCCGCGTTCTGTATAGCGATAGACAGGCCCCGAAAAGGAGGAGAGAGAAATAGGACCGAACGGGAATCGAACCCGCTACCCTCGGACACAACTGTGGACTTTCGGCACACGACCACCAGGTAACGGTCCGGGGACAGATTGGCTAAACTCGCCTTACATACCAAGAACTCGTATACGTACACTACCACTGACCTCAAACGCCATTGCCATACGCACGCAGTACGTTATACAATACATACAAGACTACGTAACGTCGCTAATCTGAACGCGGCATAACAGAGAACAAAACAGGATATTGTGGGGTAACTTCGGCCGGGCTTATTGGCGTGGTAACCAGACGAATGGAATGTACATACCAGGGAATTGAACCATAGGTGGCCGGATTTACCCCACACTACCCTGCCGACGAATCATCTTCACCGTCTCAACCACCACCTTACCCTGGTGAATTTTCCACCACCTTACCCTGGTGAACTTTCCACACATGTTCTCCGCATCGCTGATAAAGTTGGCTCTCAGCAAGTATTTGGCACACTTGGAGTTGACGTATCGATCCGCCGTATCCAGGGCTTGAGCTTCCATCAAGCAATTCATCGCTGACATACAGTCCCCCGAGTGCTAAACCAACCCACATACATACTTTTATTTTATTCGACTAACTGGACTGTGTTCATTCACGATGTAGTAGTAGTAGGGTACTGTGAGGTGAACCCGGCCATGGGAAAATCCGGCCATATACAGTAGTTTCAGAGCTGCAAATCTCAGCAACCAAATGGACCGACTGAGACAAATGTTACATCAATCGATTCCTGGAACTCTCCTCTTACAAATGAGCTGTTTGGTTCATCACTTGCTGAAACAGCAAGTTCGAAGGAGCTGAGGTGGCCGGGTTTACCCCACAGTACACTATGGATATAGTCTGACCAACGAGAATTGCCCTGGGTATTTGTCCGTGCTGCGCAATTTAGGCCTATGTTCTGCAGAATGGGAATAGGGTAGCGTGGGGCCAAACCTACCATGAGGCAAATCCGCCTATCATTTGGCCGTTTTACCCCCATTCACAACATCCACGGCTCTCGAAAATGTTGGATACTTCTGTCTCTGTTCCTATAGCAATCACTAACAAGCCTGGTTAGATGAAAAGGTAGGGTACCACCGCCATACCGTGGGCGGACTTGACCCACGCTACCCTACCATAGAAACATCCATAAATAAATTTCTATTTCTCGCAGCACACGGACAAAAAGACCCAAACCAAACGCAACCCTCGTTGAACAGGCTACAGCATAAGTAGTGCCTCTTTGAGAGCTGAACAACCTTGTAGATCTTTCCCATGAGTATGGAGCATTCGATCAGCGTCGGCGTATGATTCGTCGCCATTTTCACCACATCCAACGCTTTCACGTACTGACCCAGTGCATCGTAGTGTTGAGCCATGAAGTAGAATATCCAGAGCAGAGTTGTCGGAGCTTCATCCTCATCGTCGCCGTCTACAAATCACGTAAAACATGGACAATAGGCGGAGGTTCATCCCCACCATCACTGGGGCGCTTCAGACGTGCTCCGAGCTTGCTCCGAGCGAGTTCGCTCCGAGTTTGGAAAGACTTTTGTTTTGAACCGAAACGAACGTCAGTCTATAGCTCACACGTCACCGAATTTCAAACTCGGCTGTTCGCACGCACGTTCCGAAAAACGGAGCGAGTTCGCAGCGAACTCGGAGACTTTACATGTTGAATCATAGTCAAGGCTCCGAATTCGGAGTTCACGTCTGAAGCGCCCCATTGAGTCTCTAAATAACGTAAACATGAACACTAGGAGGTTCATTCTTTTTCGCCAATACCGTCAATAAATCACGTAAAGCATGAAGAAATATATTCACCGGTATTCACCGGTTGCGCTGAAAATTTCTGGGTGGTCGCGAACTGACCCCCCTCCGATTTTCACTAATGCTTGATTTTCGGTGCAATTTTTGATCGGTGACCCCACCAGCACCGATAAAAAATTGCACTGAAAATCAGTGGTGTCAGTTCGCGACCGCCCATAAATTTTCAGCGCAACTGGCAAATATCATCATTAAGTATGGGAGGGAGATAGATATGCCATACAAAAGAGAGTTACCCGGCTCAGGAAGTTTGCCGGTTTTCGTGAGGGCTCCAGCCCATTTCAACATCAGATTCTCAATCACAGCCACCTAAAATAAATCGATCATTAACGTAGTAGGTAAAAGAAAAAGGAAAAAATAGCAGACATATGGCGTACAGAAAAGTACCAAATAAGGCCCTTACCTTGTTGGCGTCACTGTAGAGTATCTTGATACTGTTGAAGAGAGGCGGAATGCACTTGCGCAGTCCATTCAACAAATACTTCTTCAGTCGCTCCAGGTATAAAGCACCTACAGTAGGATGTACACAGTGTACTAGCTCATCACAAACGAAAAAGATTCACCTCTCTAACCAACGTGGTTGCACGCAGTTTAGCATAATTATTGTCGGTACACCTAGAGAATCTGGAGAGTTCTGAAGTCTGTGGAAGGTTTTAGCGTAAAATGCATGGAGAAGGTTTCATGCTACTGTACTACATTCATGCTATTATTTTACATAAGACCTCCTTTGCAATTATTTCTCCATATTCCCGGTGAACCGACCGGCACGTTACAGTATTACTGTCATACGTGTGTGTGTGTGTGTGTGTATCCGAAGAGCTCGTATACACGCTATGATTTCTGCATGGTTGCGAGATAACTTTGGGTCGACCAGCCGAGCCGAAACATCAAAGTCACGAGTTTACGCAGAGACGACGAATTACTTCGTTACCGTGTTATGGGAGCAGTCTGGATGAACTCGTGACTTTGATGTTTCGCGTGAGGTAGTAAGTAGCGAATACCTACCGTGTAGAAAGGAGAGCGGAAGGCGTCTTGGAGCCGCGGCGCGAGGATCCAAAGTGGCAAGCTCGTCATAGAGGGCCAGTCGCCTGCTTTCAATCTCTTCTGAATCGCCAGCTGTAACATCGAGAAGAGACATACCACATGTACAGTACGTAGGTATGCTTGCCAAGAAACAAAGCCCCCATCCACTCGAATGAGTCGTGGTGGTTCGGCCCCCAGTGCCAAGAAACGAAAGCTCGTGGTTACTGCTGTCGTTCCATTGTGAAGAGAAGAATCGTTTTAGGCGTGCCGCGTGTCTTTCTTTCCCGCGTGGGGGCAGAAGCACGACTCATCACAGAGTGCAGGCAGACGTCGGCCTGGGGTCAGCTGGGGGTATGTTCAGCATACCCCCACCCACCCCCTCACATAACCCCACGCAGACCCCCAGATTTTGAGAATTCCAACAATACCCCAAACACACCCCCAAAAAATAAAATCAACATACCCCCACGCATACCCCCACCTTATTTTTGAGCAATTCTGCATACCCCCACGCATACCCCCAGTTTTTTGGACCAATTTTGTATACCCCCACGCATACCCCCAGTTTTTTTGGAGCAATTTTGCATACCCCCCACAGCCACACATACCCCAGTTTTTTTGAGTAGAAAAAATAAATATGACAATATAATGAAGAAAGACATTATATGTCAAGTGGAAAATCAATGAAGCAACTGCTTAGGGATGATTCACAAATGACGTCAGGTGGTTTTCAGCCGAAATGGATGGGTACCCCCCCCCCTCCCCCCCGACCGTCAGAATAGCGTCAGAATTGGCCTAAAGGCCGTACCCCCCCCCCCCCCCCCACCGTCAGCGTCAGAGGTGGTGACTAGTAGTAATAGTACTTGCATATGCATATGTATGAATGCATGCATGCATGGTATAATATACTAATATACAGCATGTTATGTGTGTAATGTACTAAGTAATGTAGTATGTATGTACAGTAATATGTATGTGCGTATCAGTACCGTCAGCGTCAGAATATTGATCTGAGCGCCAACCCCCCCACCACCATCAGACTGACGTCAGCGGCTGGGCCAGGGGGAGGGGGAGGGGTCCCCCCCTCCCCTACCACCTGACGTAATTTGTGAATGATCCCTTACTGTTACTACATACTACTTTATCTATCCTGCACATGATATATTACAGCCACTGCTAGTAAAACACATTAGATGGTGGCAGTAGTTTCTGACTTATCACTTCTCTGTTCATTCTTTCTGTATTCTTCATCATTGTTATAGTTGAGGTGATCAAATTCAGTACTTGGTTCATTGGTAGCATGCAAGTAAATTTGCTTTGGGGCATCTGAACGGATACCCCCACTCTGCACCCACCACTTTGATGGGTGCAAAAATTTGCAGCACTTTGAACTTTGGGGGTATGTTGACAATCTGGGGGTATGCTGTCATTTTCATCTGGGGGTATGTTGGAAATCTGGGGGTATGTAGCGATTTTTTTCTGGGGGTATGTTGGAAATTCTGGGGGTATGTTGAAAAAAAAATTTTTCCTGGGGGTCTGTGGCTGACCCCAGATTTTAGACCCGACATAACCCCAACTACATACCCCCACCCTTGATACCGTGCCGATGTCTGTGCAGGGCGCTAATAAAACCAAAGCATAGCCCTACGTGAAAAAGAAACTCGTGTCGACAACAACTGAGGTTGAATATGGGAAGCTTACTGAGTCCTAGACACTGTTCCAGCCTTCGATAGGAAGGCAGGTGCTCGGGGTTTCGCTGGATAAGCTCGCGATACAGCGTGGCAGCATCTTGCATTCGGCCCAGCTTCATGTACAGGTCCGCTAGAAATGGACACACGATACAAATATGTGGACTAAAGCAAAGCCTAATCTATAATATTTCCAGTAGGAAAGGCAGAAAATTGGTGATCGTGCCAATCCTTGTGGCTTTGCAACCTGGCGGTTGAGTTGTAGTAGGGTACTGTGGGGCAAACCCGGTCAAGGAAAAATCCGGCCTTCCAAGTTTATCAATCGATTCCTTGAACTCTCCTCCTTCAAATGAGCTATTTGGTTCATCAGTTGCTAAAACGGCAAGTTCAAAGGAGCTTAGGTGGCCGGGTTTACCACATTGCCGAGTTTACCCTAGAGTGCCCCTGTGTTTGCCAATTGCAACGATTCCATGAAATCTGTCCAAACAAGCAGCTTATAAAAAGGCAACCATTCTAGGTGTGAGTGGAGGAGTCTGAAGGGCTGATATTAATGATTAGTAGCCGTTTGTCCTGAGGGCCAAACAGGAGTGAAGCCCTTACAATTAGCAGTACGTAGAGGCTGGTGTGCTGTCTTTTGGAAGTAGAGATGCTGTCTGAGCGGCAGATATTAATGATTACCAGCCGTTTGTCCTGAGGGCCAAACAGGAGTGAAGCCCTTACAAGTAGCAGTATGTAAGGGCTGATAAATGGTAGTAGAAGAGGATGCGTGCGGTATGGAATGGAGAGTTGAGTTTTGAAGTTGTATTTTCGGATGGGGAAATTTTCGGACACATGTCTGACCTCAATGTGCATGCACGCACAGCGACATTTACTGTATTACATATGAATGTACTGTAGACTACGTATGTAGGAAAGACGGTAAAATTCGGACGTTAAAATTTTCGGACAGAATTTTTTATCCGAAAATTTCCACCGTCCAAAAATTTCATCGTTTACAGTAATAGATCGGGCCCGTGGGTCAAGTAGGGTTGCAGCATGCAGCAGTGAAAAACCTTTGGGTCCCCCAGGCAGATGCGGATGGGTAAAGCAGGTTTGTAAGCAGAGAAAAACGGTGGGCAAAATCGGAAGTACGGTATCAGGGGACACAGCACCATATTGGTCACATATTCACAGTTTCGTTGACATGAACACTTCACGCTAGCAATCTAAACATGAGCCTGTGAACTGCTCTGCAACTGAAGGTGTTGTTGCTTTTGTGCGCGTTTTTTCAGTTTCGTTGACTCTAAGATTTTTAGCAATACGTACTGCACATGGAAATATACTGTACATACAAAAAATTCGTACGGTAAAATTTTCGGACAGAATTTTTTGTTCGAATTTTCCGAAAATTTCCTTCTTCCGAAAATTTCCCCGTTTACAGTAATAGATCGGGCCCGTGGGTCCAGAAATGAATCTATTGTACAGCTATCAGTACTGTATCTGCTGCAGAACTTCTTTTCAAAATTACCTGCTTTTTCTCTCCTGCCATTTGAGATGTTCTTCTTCCACAGCATTCCAGGCATTGTTTTATTGAATCGCTCTTGAACACGCACTCCTTCCAAAAGAGAGTTCTCCTTTTGAATTGCTGTTGAAGATACGATCCTTTCAGAAGAAAATCATTCCCTTTCTCACTGACTATGCACAATTTTTCCCCTGTGATTCTTCAATGCAATAGCGCCGCCGCTCAGCAACAGAGCAAAAGCACAAAATAACTCTAGTCTGTGACGTGTCTCAATTTTCGTCGCATTTTTATTTTTCGTATGCAAATTCCACTCTTTAACACACTGTTCTTTTCATGTAAATTATTTTTGGCTCTACTGTCGACATTTCCTATGCAAATTACTCTCCAGACCACATGTTTTTTCTCTTCGCCTTGCATGCAAATTAGTCCCTCTGAGCTCAACTACTTATCCTGTGTTTTCGTCTTTTGCCCAGTTCGTCGCGATGGTGTAGGCGATAGAGCTTTCGTCTTCTACTCCTACGGGGAGCCGGTGTGAGATTCGAACCCGGGGCCGCCCAAATTTTTCCCTAATTTTCAAGAACACCTAAAACTTCTAAACGTCAACCAAACTTTCGCTTCTCGAAAATGTCAACGAAACTTTATCATGGGGCGTATCGCCGCCACATACGTAGGATCGCCAAATTGAGAATTTGAAATTTGCCCTATACCTACACAGTACGTAACCCTATCCTACAGCATACTACGTAGGGTCCCTATACCCGTATGATTAAGGCAACTCAACGTGGTAGCCCTTACGGCGAGGCCGTAAGGGCAAAAACGCATTTTCTCCGAAAAGTAGCGAATTTTCTCCGAAAAAACATTGCAAAAACTCTCCGAAAAAACATTTTCTAGAAAGGAATTTTCTAGAAAGAAATTTCTATAAAGGAATTTTCTAGAAAGGAATTTTTTTTCTTTTTTCCGAAAAAACAATTCTCAGAAGGGAATTTTCTCCGAAAAAACATTTTTGCTTTGGAAAATCTCTCCGAAAAAACATTTTTGCTTTGGTAAATCTCTTCGAAAAAACATTTTTGTTTTGGGAAATCTCTCCGAAAAAACATTTACTACTTGAGCACTTGACTACTTGAGTAAAAGCAGAGGTGGCCCGAATTACCCCATACCCCGAATTATTCCGTATTACAATACCTCTTGTTTCGAGAAATGAGAGCTTGTCGTAGATTTGACTTTCGTTTATTAGAAGGTGATTCAGAGCTTCCTGATGTTTGCCCGCCTCTCTCAGCACCATATTTTGATAGAGCAGAAGTTCGCTCACCTCTACGTCATAGCCAGAAGTCTGAAAGTCAGAAAACCGGCCAAGTGTTCATTCGTTTACCGTATTTTTGGGTGTATAGCCCCATGGGGGTATACAAAAATTGAGAGGTCCAATGGGGGGTTATACACTAGGGGGGGATATACAATGGGTGGGGATATACATAGGACAAAATTTATGTTTATGAGCGTGTGTAGAGGCATGTTTTTGAGGTCAAAAGTATGTGTTTTAGGGCATAATCGCGGTTAAAACAGGGTTATTCTAGTACAAGACATGCTCAGCTAAGCCTACAGGCATAGCAGCATGGTGTAGGAGTAGCTATAGCTAACATAGGACCAGCTACATAGGTAGGTCAGGTACCTTCCAGTACATGGGGGGTTATACACCAGGGGGGATATACAAAGGAAAGATTTATGTTTTGCCAATGGGGGTTATACACTAGGGGGGGGGGATATAGGGGGGATATACACCCAAAAATACGGTATACTGGCGCTATTATTCCTGGATGGTCGCGAGGTGGCTCCGGGTCACGACCAGTCGAAACATCAAAGTCACAAGTTCAGCCAGCCTGCTCCCATAGCACAGTAACGAAATAATTCGTCGTGAACTCGTGACTTTGATGTTTCAGTAGGACCGTTCATACATTCTGAGTTTTCCTGAATTCCTCAAGGATTTTGAGGCACATATCGTAATCTTCCAGAAAATGATATGACATGGCGTAACCAATCCAAGAGGCCCGCTGAGTAGGACGCAATGTTAGCAGCTGATACCTCGTATCCTACAATCCCGATAGTAGTATTCCAGTTGGACAGAACTTTGTAGCGCACAAACGAACGAAAGGTTGTTTGGAGATCAACAAAATGGATGTACAACAGAAAAAATCAATTCTCTTCTTACCCTGTATCCGTCCAGATCCCTCATTTGAATCTGTAGCAACGACAAATCGCGAAGAATTTGCATGTTGTCCTGAAAAAACGGTACACATACGTGTGACGCCGCGTTCACCATACGTCCGTACATCTGATGTATCTAGGAGTAGATGGTCGTTTGCGGTGCCATGTATGTACTCCTAGATACGTCAGACGTACGGATGTACGGTGAGAGCGGCATCATGCCGTGTTCAGATAGCGATGTACGTCGGATGTATGCCGAAGCACGGCTATAAAGCACTGATGACTTTTTCGGGCGTACGCCCGGACGTAATACGTCGCTAATCTGAACGCCGCATGAAAAATAGGAAAGCAACGCGTATTATTGCGATAATCGCACCTAAATCGCACAAAAAAGTGAGACAACACAAACAGGTGCATACTTTGTCAATGCGAAGAGCATTCCGATAGGCCTTGATTGCATCATCGTATTTCTTCTCTGAGCGTTGCAGTAGGCCGTACACGTGCCAACACACGTGAGACTTTACGTCATTTTTCAGGCCTCTCTTCACGTAATCTCGAGCCTCCTCGCGTTTGCCCATACAGTTCAGTATTAGACCCTTCATTGCCAGGGTTTCTACACAAACACGCAGGATAGCAAAGACATACTCAAACACATGAGTGAATGTGCCAATAGGTACTTGGCGTCTTACGTTGAGCGTAAAATATGGATGTATTATTTGTGAGCAGGCTGTACGTTACTACAATATATGCCAATGAATCATGTACCTCCATGTTCAGAGTATTTGGAGCTTGACAATATCTGTTTGGCAAACTTCAATCCATTCTTGTATTGCTTGTGCTCGTAACAGCGCTGCAAATCACAATCAAAGCACAGAACATAGCCTACCTACTTTCGAAGGAAAGAAAAAGCAGTGACAAGAGTATGTACATATACATACTACACATACCACAATCTTTTTGAAACACGCTTGTTCCTTAGGCGGTAGAGGTTGACTACTCGACTGTCCTGGCGGGGGAACCATGATAGAATTGCTTGATAGTTACTCTTCTCCTTGCTCTCTGCTGCTGAGGTACAATTCTCAGATTCTCATTACACGTCTGCTGGATCGCTTACACAAGTTGTTTTCTTTTCTTTCTTTTACTTTTCGTTTTCTCCGGAATCACCCATTTTCCACTGCATCAATAGGTAGGTACTGTACGAAAACAAGAACGCACGTTTTGATCAGAAACAAACCGAAACAAACCAATCATTACTGATCATTAGCATTAGTAAGAAATGGTAATTATTGCCAATCATTACTAATCACTAATTAGTCATTAGTTACTGCGTCACGTCTATTGGTACCATAACCAGTTTATGAGAGGAGAAATAGAAAAGGGTTACTAAAGTTTATCCAAGGACTCCTAGACCGTATGGCGTGTGTTGAGGTATAAGTCTCCTTGGTTACCCGGCCAGAACACGGCCCTCTAGAGAGCTGAGATAACCACTAGAAGTCCTTGGCAAGAAATAAAAAATAAAATAAAAAATAATAAATCACAGACTTCTAGAGGTTACAAGCTCTCTAGAAGTCCGTGAATAAATAGTGTTGGCCTACGTTCCTGCTTGAATTTGAATAAAATATCCTCCTTCTGACGCAAACAAAGGAAAAAAATGTCTTCAACTTCTCGACCGGTAAACACCACTACTAATGAAAGTCCGGTGTTAGCGAAACTGGATCAGTACCGCCATCACAGTCCCGGTTATGCGCAGTCCGTATTGCGCAATGCGTCTGCTGCCGCCTCCGACTCTTCTAATCACAAGCCAAAGCAGGACAATTGTGTGCTTGATTTGACCCCGGAAATGGATGACCAAGAAGCCGCAATCAACAGCAATTACGTGCACAGAAGTATGAACGTTTATATGAACCAGTGGCCCTTTGCAGCTTCGCTGCAGTAAAGGAGACTCTATCTATGCATCTGGCAACCCTTTTTTGCAATTTTGTCAACCCTTTTGCAGATCTGGCAGCCCTTTTGCAGATCTGGCAACTTTTTGTGCATCTGCCAATCATATTGAGCATCTGGCAAAAAGTTTCACATCTGGCAACCCTATCGCAGAGTTGGCAACCCTATTGCTAATCTGGCAACCCTTTTTGTGCATAAATCTGGCACCCGTTTTGGGCATCTGGCAATCATTTTCCACATCATCAGGCTAAAATTCCACATGTATCAACCCTTTTGCAGGTCTGGCACCCCTTTTGCGCATCTAGCAACCTGGCAACCCTTTTACAGATCTGGCAACCTTTTGCACATTTCGCGCTTTAGTCTCATGTGCACTTTTGTGCGTGACTGTTTGCAAACGCTGGCGGAAAAACCTGCGTCGTTTGCTTTCTGCATCTCTTAGTACTATAATATCGATTATCGATCGATTATTGGTGATCGGCTGATCAGATCAAAAATCGAAGGGCTTCGGTTTGCTTTTTCTGTTGCAAAGTTTGATTATTTTACCCTGGATGTGTGGAAGACGAAGAAAAGTAACTGCAGCCTGTAGCTCTAAGTACTAAAATATCGATTATCGATCGATTATTGGTGATCGGTTGATCAGATCAAAAATCGAAGGCCTTCCTGGCACCCTCGAAGGTATAAGCTCTCAAAAGAGTCTTGGATTGATGCTGTAGGTGCTATAGTGTAGTCTGCGTACGATAAAAGTCGCCATTGCAGAATACAATACGTATATTTAGAGCGATTGAGGGATCGCCGTCGTTTGTCTTCATCCAGTGAACACTCTGGTAGCAATATGGATGATGCGCTAGCTGTAAACAAGACGAAGAAACTGACCAAAAAGCGGTATGTAATGTAGGGTACTGTGGGGAGGGGACAACCCGATCGCTTTCTTTCAGGGGTAAAATTTGCGACCCATGCATTAGCAAACAGCGGCTTTCAGCACAAGGTGGCCGGATTTACCCCACAGTACCCCATTTTGCGACGTACGCAACGCACCAAAAATGAACAATTGTGCTCGTAAACTTGTCGTACATACATGTTATGATACTTTAGAAACACGATAACTTCCCCCCTCACTACACCATTCGTGTATTATTTTGATCTGTTTTTAGAGCGAGGATTCTGTCTTCAAGTAGTGAAGAATCTCTGAACGACAAGAATGATGAACCTGTGCCGTGCACAAGTTCTAATTTACGCGGGGAACGTGAGGCGACGTTGCTTTTGGAGAAGAGCAGTGCAAAGGAGCAGCTGATTCAACTGAGAAAGCAACGGCGCACGCAAGACGACAGCGACAACGACGAAAACGATGAGGAGGAAGAATCGGAACAGGAGGAGTTTGGAGAAAATAAAAGAGCTAAACCGACTGTTTCCTTATCAGAAGACGATGTGGTGAATTGTAGAAGACTTGTAGAAGATTCCCCAACGAGTGATCTTAGACCTGCGAATACGACGGGAAATGAAAAGAGAAACCAGCTCCAGGTGCGTATTCGCTGCTTGCGCTGAGATTCCTGAGTGGTTGACGTATTACGGACGTACATACACACAGTCGCAATCCAACTTGCGGTAAGTAAGAAACCTGGGTGGTCACCCCGGGTCACGACCAGCCGAAACATCAAAGTCATGAGTTCACCCAGACCGCACCCATAACACAGTAACGAAGAAATTCGTCGTTTCGGGTGAACTCGTGACTTTGATGTTTCGACTGGTCGTGACCCGAGCCCACCTCGAAGACAAGTTTAGGCCATATTGTGATACGTTTAGGATTGTGGTGAAACTGATGCCGCCAAGCCGGATCTCAAGCTCAAGATGCCGACGAAGACAAGTTTAGGCCATATTGTGATACGTTTATGTATGTGTACGTACATTTGTAGGCGACTCAAGCGAAGAAACAAGAATGATACGCTCAATGCAAATTGTTATGTCGTGTGTCTTTGCCTCTACTGTACGATTATGTATTACGTTACGAGTTTGGCACACCTTGCTAAGTGGATTTACATGTGCGTACGCGACTTTGCGTCTTGCGTTGTGCCACTCGCGCCATCTTGGCATTGTCATTGTCTGTCTTGAGCGCTGAGAAGAACGTTGCGTGCTTGGAGCATAAACTGCTTGGCTCGATGTGGAAGTTGTTTGCAAGTCTCCGCTTTGCATCGTCATCAGATCTCAGGACTTTGCATGTTCACATCGAGTTACGGTATTTATGTATTGTTGAGCCTATGTAAGAGCCGGGCCTCGCGAATCTACCACGTTGACACTACAGCCACTAAAAAAACCCCCTGACATAGCGGGTTCTAAAATTTCATCTCCCGCTAGCGGGATTTCAAATCTCGCTACCTTTTAGATCCCGCTACGACACATGTAGCAACCCTTTTGCAGGTCTGGCAGCCCTTTTGCGCATTTAGCAATCTGGCAACCCTTTTGCAGATCTGGCGACCCTTAGCGCATCTCGCGTTTTAGTCTCGTGTGCACTTTCGGGCGTGACCATTTGCAAACGCTGGCTTGAAAACCTGCGTCGTTTGGTTTCTGCGGTATTTAGTACTAAAATATTGATTATCAATCGATTATTGGTGATCGGCTGATCAAATCAAAAATTGCAGGCCTCTCTGGCGTTCTCGGGGCTATCAGCTTTCGAAAAAGTCCTGAATGGATGCTGTAGTTGCAAAATTGAGTGAGTTATGAGTGAATCTGCGCGCTTTTAGTACTAAAATATCGATTATCGATCGATTATTGGTGATCGGTTGATCATATCACAAATCGAAGGCCTTCCTGGCGTCCTCGAGGGCATAGGCTCTTTGAACAGCCCTAGATGGACGCTGTAGCTGCAAAATTGAGTGAGTGTGAGCGAATCTGCGCGCTTTTAGTACTAAAATATCGATTATCGATCGATTATTGGTGATCGGCTGATCAAATCAAAAATCGAAGGCCTTCCTGGCGCCCTTGGGCTTATAAGCTTTCGAATGAGCCATTAGTGAACGCTGTAGCTGCAAAACTGAGCGAGTTTTTCGCATCACACACACACACACACACAGACAGACACACATCAGCCCTATTTGTTATTTGGTTCAATACTTGCTGAAACAGCAAGTTCATAGCTCAGGTGGCCGTGTTTACCCCATGTTTACCCCACAAGTACCCAACTACTTGGAGCTCATCACGAAGTCAAATGCAGCCCTCCCTTCCCTAACCGTCAATGCGCGTTCCCTATGTGAAAGGTCGGTGAGGGAGTCTGCCAGTTGTCGCTGAGTGGCGACCATATTCTGGAAAAACGTGAGGAATGTGCGAACCAGACCGATCAGGTTGGCGTATCGCTTCTGCAGACTGCGTAGCGTGTCGATATTCTGATCCACCTCAATATCCACCGTCTTTTGACTCTGCAATCAAATAAATACACAGTAGTAGTAGAGTGCAGTGAAATGCGCTTGCGTTCATCCTGTAACTTGGTGCACTAGGTGCGCTGCCACACGTGGTGAAACAAGTATGGTTGAAAATAGAAAGGCGTGCGGTAAAGTAGTTATAAATGTCGCTTTCGTTCGTTTTAAAGTGAAGAGTTCTCAAGTGTAAATGTTTGTCCACACCTTTCCCGGCACACCAGAAAAAGTGTCCCACGTATTGCAGGTTATGACGAGTTCTCAACTACACTTTTTTGACACTTTCTTCTATATCAACCAAGGCTCTATTCACCGCGAGTTTACTCAACCACGTGTGCAAGCACACTAAACGGCTTATTAACATACTTTGCCGAGTTTCTCATTCAACGCCTGCCGCGTGCACTTGTACGTGGAGATACTCCACTGTCGAAGCGAGTCCAACTTGGCCTGCACATCTGGCAATGGATAGCTGGAGTTGAGACCGCAGCCCAAGGAAGGACTGCGAACCCCCACTGCATCGCCCGCTCGCACCAGCGGCACATCTCTCGAACCACCTATAGTACAAGCAGGTACGCATGTACAGCAAAGGTAGGCTACGCTAGAGACGTAGCCTACAGTATGCATGTACAAACACGAGTTCACCTATTGCGCTGCACAAGCTAAGCTACCGAACTCTCTCTGGTCAGCCACAGAACTATGTACTGAATACACATAAGTGGTCTTCGAAATTACCTGTAACGTGTACGGTAGCAATGTACTATTGTTTGAATATGTCATGTATTATAGTTGTTTAGTGTACCAACTTTTGGAGACCACTTTAACCCATTGCGCGTCCCTGTTGCCATATGGCAACGGGGGAACAAATTTTTTTAGTTTTCAAAACTTGTAAAAAGAAGTGTATTATCTACTCTTTTTTACACGAGATTCTGGAAAAATGACCCCCCATCAGACCAGCTGACTCTTTGTCTGAAATTTTTTGGCCGATTATTTTTGCCTCACAGTTGTAATCGAACTCACCATGGTTGAATAGATGTTGATGCCTATTATACACTGACAAACAGCAGGATAGTATCATGCACTGGTGGGTGGGTGGCTGCTAACTTTGCACTGGTGGGTGGGCAGCTTTGGCAGTCATTCGGATATCAGTAGATGTTGATGCCTACTATACACTGACAAACAGCAGGATAGTATCATGCACTGGTGGGTGGGTGGCTGCTAACTTTGCATGGAGGGTGGGCAGCTTTGGCTGTGATTCGTCTCTCCTGAGCTGTTGATGCCTACTATACACTGACAAACAGCAGGATAGTATCATGCACTGGTGGGTGGGTGGGCAGCTTTGGCGGTCATTCGGATATCAATAGATGTTTATGCCTACTATACACTGACCAACAGCAGGATAGTATCATGCACTGGTGGGTGGGTGGCTGCTAACTTTGCACTGGTGGGTGGGCAGCTTTGGTGGTCATTCAAATATCAGTAGATGTTGATGCCTACTATACACTGACAAACAGCAGGATAGTATCATGCACTGGTGGGTGGGTGGCTGCTAACTTTGCACTGGTGGGTGGGCAGCTTTGGCAGTCATTCGGATATCAGTAGATGTTGATGCCTACTATACACTGACAAACAGCAGGATAGTATCATGCACTGGTGGGTGGGTGGCTGCTAACTTTGCATGGAGGGTGGGCAGCTTTGGCAGTCATTCGAATATCAATAGATGTTGATGCCTACTATACACTGACAAACAGCAGGATAGTATCATGCACTGGTGGGTGGGTGGGCAGCTTTGGCGGTCATTCGGATATCAATAGATGTTTATGCCTACTATACACTGACCAACAGCAGGATAGTATCATGCACTGGTGGGTGGGTGGCTGCTAACTTTGCACTGGTGGGTGGGCAGCTTTGGCGGTCATTCAAATATCAGTAGATGTTGATGCCTACTATACACTGACAAACAGCAGGATAGTATCATGCACTGGTGGGTGGGTGGCTGCTAACTTTGCACTGGTGGGTGGGCAGCTTTGGCAGTCATTCGGATATCAGTAGATGTTGATGCCTACTATACACTGACAAACAGCAGGATAGTATCATGCACTGGTGGGTGGGTGGCTGCTAACTTTGCATGGAGGGTGGGCAGCTTTGGCAGTCATTCAAATATCAATAGATGTTGATGCCTACTATACACTGACAAACAACAGGATAGTATCATGCACTGGTGGGTGGGTGGGCAGCTTTGGCGGTCATTCGGATATCAATAGATGTTTATGCCTACTATACACTGACAAACAGCAGGACAGTATCTTGCACTGGTGGGTGGGTGGCTGCTAACTTTGCACTGGTGGGCGGGCAGCTTTGGCAGTCATTCAAATATCAGTATATGTTGTGATGCTTACTATACAGTACACTGGCAGACAACAGAATAGTGTGCATGTGATTGGAAAGTTTTATGCACTGGTTGGTGGGCGGCTTCGGCAGGAGCAAACACCCAAACTTCAACTTGCATTACCACAAGAGGAACAGGCAGAAGGCTCAACCCAACTCAACTTTCATGCAGTAGCAATGTAGGATGCATATTGCATAGAGTCCAAATTGGCAATCCCTCATAGCAATCTACTGCTCATCAAAATGGAACACATACTCAAACACAGTAACTCAAATTACCACAGAAGGAGCAGGCAAAAGGCTCAACCCAATTCAAATCTGACACAGTGGCAATGTAGAATAGAATACATACAGTCCAATAGGCATACACTACAAACAAATAGGCACTCTCTCGTAGAAATCTACTGATCATCAAAATGGAACACATACCGTATTTTTGGGTGTATATCCCCCCATTGTATATCCCCCCCAGTGTATAACCCCCATTGGCAAAACATAAATTTTGCTCAGTGTATATCCCCCCCTGGTGTATAACCCCCCATGTACTGGAAGGTACCTAGCCTACCTATGTAAGCTGGTCATAAGCTAGGTAGCTATAGCTACTCCTACACCAAGCTACTATGCCTATAAGCTTAGCTGAGCATGTCTTGTACTAGAATAACCCTGTTTTGACCGCGATTATGCCCTAAAACACATGCTTTTGACCTCAAAAACATGCCTCTACACACCTCTCAAAAACACAAATTTTGCCCAGTGTATATCCCCCCATTGTATATCCCCCCCAGTGTATAACCCCCATCAGATTTCTCGATTTTTGTATAGCCCCATGGGGCTATACACCCAAAAATACGGTACCCAAACTGCAATTGATATTACCACAAAAGTAACAAGGCAAAATGCTCAACACAACTCAAATCTCACAAAATGGTGATGTAGCATACGTAATATAGTCCAAAGTCAATCCCTCTCATCAATCTACTGCTCATCAAAGGGAACACATACCCAAACTGCAGCTTGCATTACCACAGAGGGAACAGGCAGAGAGCTCAACCCAACTCAACTCTCACTCCTGTTTACTGATCAGCAAAGAACACATGCCCAAACTAATTACTTACATAATACCACAGAAGGAACATGCAGTAGACTCAATATAGTGCAACTCTCATACTCTCAAAATGCCATAGGATACAAGCACTAGTCAGTGAATATACTGCTCATCAAAAGGAAACACATACAGGGGAGTAGGTAGCTGACAAAAACCTGAGGAGCAAAATGCCAAATTTAGCTCTTTGCCTGCCACCTTCCGTTCCGACACCTCTTCATATCTACCATACAGTAATTTTGCGCCTATGGCAGCTGAATTTTGGGGCGCAAATGGAAAACTGAGGCAGAAATACGCCTCAAGTTTCCACGTACCTACCCTCCAGCATAGTATTATTTTTAAAAAGCAACTCTAACACTCACAAAGTGGCATAGAGCACATGCCATTCAAAACATGGATCATTTTCATCATCCATCTACTGTTTTCAAATTTGTGTAATTTAAAGAATAGGTTCAAACTATTTTAATGATATAAATTGCTGTGCTATTCCCTACTGGAAAAGAGAGTATGTGCCATTAGAAAAAACCATCTCTGAGAGCATGTCCACCAAAGCGCATTTGCTGAAGAGGCTGTATCTGCAAGGTTGAGGCTGCATGCACCAGCAAGAAATCAAAAGTGCCGACTTGAAATAACATGTATTAATGTATAGAACATATAGAAATGCATGCATCTACTTAAAAATCGAAAAGTTCAGTTGTTGTGCATGCATCATAAAATTATGGCTTATTCTTTATCTACAGATGGGAATAGTGGATGAAAAATAATGTAGAAAGACTAAAGTGCATGACTTGTGCACCCGCCATAAAATTTTGATGTCTAATCTCAACTCAACCACCTCAAATCTCACAACTTGGCAATGTAGGTAGGATACATACACATACAGTCCAAATAGGCAATCCCTTTTACCTATCTACTGCTCATCAAAATGCAACTCTTACCCAAACTGGAACTCATACTACCTCAGAAGGAACAGGAAAAATGCTCAAGCCCAATTCAAATCTAGCAAAGTAGTATACAGTTTAAATAAGCAATAGCAATCTACTGCTCATCAAAATGAAACACATACCACAAAGAGGCAACTAGGATACATACAGTCCAATAGGCAATCCCTCATAGCAATCTACTGCTCATCAAAATGGAACACATAAGTTCATACCCAATCAAACTGCAACTCGTACTACCAACAAGAGGAACAGGCAAATGTTCAACCCAACTCAACTCTCACAAAGTGGCAAAGTAGGTAGGCTACATATGAAGCATAGATAGGCAATCCCTCTCACCAATCTACTGCTCATCAAAAGGGAACATAAGTACGCCCAAACTGCAAGTTGCATTACCACAGAAGGAACAGGCAGAAGGCACGCCAACCCAACTCAACTCTCACAAAGTGACTACGTATAGGTTACATAGAGTCCAAATAGGCAATCGCTCACATAGCAATCTACTACTTATCAAATTGGAACCGTCAACAACTCATACCCAAACTGCAACTCATATTTCCACAGAACGAACAGGCAAGATGCTCAACCCAATTCATATCTTACAAAGTAGGAAACATACAGTATAGATATGCAAACTCTCTCACCAATCTGCAACTCATCAAAAGGGAACATAGGCCTACACCCAAACTGCAATTTGCATTACCACAGAAGGAACAGCCAGAAGGCTCAACCCAATTCAACTCTCACAAAGTGGCAAAGTAGGATACATACAGTATAGATAGTCAATTCCTCTCACCAATCTACTGCTCATCAAAAGGGAACATACACCCAGATAGGCAATCCCTCTCACCAATCTACTGCTCATCAAAAGGGAACATAGTCAACATACACCCAAACTGCAATTTGCATTACCACAGAAGGAACAGGCAGAAGGCTCAACCCAACTCAACTCTCACAAAGTGGCAAAGTAGGATACATACAGTATAGATTGGCAATCCCTCTCACCAATCTACTGCTCATCAAAAGGGAACATACACCCAGATAGGCACTCCCTCTCACCAATCTACTGCTCATCAAAAGGGAACATACACCCAGATAGGCAATCCCTCTCACCAATCTACTGCTCATCAAAAGGGAACATACTCCCAAACTGCAGTTTGCATTATCACAGAAGGAACAGGCAGAAGGCTCAACCCAACTCAACTCTCACAAAGTGGCAAAGTAGGATATGCCCAGATAGACAATCTCTCTCACCAATCTACTGCTCATCAAAAGGGAACATAAACGAAAAAGCAACACAAGGAGAACCAAAGACAATCTCTCTCACCAATCTACTGCTCATCAAAAGGGAACATAGGCCCAGATAGGCAATCCCTCTCACCAATCTACTGCTCATCAAAAGGGAAGATATGCCCAGATAGGCGATCCCTCTCACCAATCTACTGCTCATCAAAAGGGAAGATATGCCCAGATAGGCAATCCCTCTCACCAATCTACTGCTCATCAAAAGGGAACATAGGCCCAGATAGGCAATTTCTCTCACCCTCACCAATCTACTGCTCATCAAAAGGGAAGATACGCCCAGATAGGCAATCCCTCTCACCAATCTACTGCTCATCAAAAGGGAACATACTCCCAAACTGCAGTTTGCATTATCACAGAAGGAACAGGCAGAAGGCTCAACCCAACTCAACTCTCACAAAGTGGCAAAGTAGGATATGCCCAGATAGACAATCCCTCTCACCAATCTACTGCTCATCAAAAGGGAACATACTCCCAAACTGCAGTTTGCATTATCACAGAAGGAACAGGCAGAAGGCTCAACCCAACTCAACTCTCACAAAGTTGCAAAGTAGGATATGCCCAGATAGACAATCCCTCTCACCAATCTACTGCTCATAAAAAGGGAACATAGGCCCAGATAGGCAATCCCTCTCACCAATCTACTGCTCATCAAAAGGGAAGATATGCCCAGATAGGCGATCCCTCTCACCAATCTACTGCTCATCAAAAGGGAAGATATGCCCAGATAGGCAATTCCTCTCACCAATCTACTGCTCATCAAAAGGGAACATAGGCCCAGATAGGCAATCCCTCTCACCCTCACCAATCTACTGCTCATCAAAAGGGAAGATACGCCCAGATAGGCAATCCCTCTCACCAATCTACTGCTCATCAAAAGGGAACATACTCCCAAACTGCAGTTTGCATTATCACAGAAGGAACAGGCAGAAGGCTCAACCCAACTCAACTCTCACAAAGTGGAAAAGTAGGATATGCCCAGATAGACAATCCCTCTCACCAATCTACTGCTCATCAAAAGGGAACATACTCCCAAACTGCAGTTTGCATTATCACAGAAGGAACAGGCAGAAGGCTCAACCCAACTCAACTCTCACAAAGTGGCAAAGTAGGATATGCCCAGATAGACAATCCCTCTCACCAATCTACTGCTCATAAAAAGGGAACATAGGCCCAGATAGGCAATCCCTCTCACCAATCTACTGCTCATCAAAAGGGAAGATATGCCCAGATAGGCGATCCCTCTCACCAATCTACTGCTCATCAAAAGGGAAGATATGCCCAGATAGGCAATCCCTCTCACCAATCTACTGCTCATCAAAAGGGAACATAGGCCCAGATAGGCAATCCCTCTCACTCTCACCAATCTACTGCTCATCAAAAGGGAAGATACGCCCAGATAGGCAATCCCTCTCACCAATCTACTGCTCATCAAAAGGGTACATACACCCAAACTGCAGTTTTCATTTCCACAGAAGGAACAGGCAGAAGGCTCAACCCAACTCAACTCTCACAAGTGGCAAAGTAGGATACATACAGTAAAAGCATGTCCACCTTAGCGCATATTTGCTGAAGAGGCTGTAGCTACAAGGTTGAGGCTAAATGCACCAGCAATAAATCAAAGTTCACCCACCGTAAAGTATTATGGCTTATTCTTTATCTACAGATGGGAATTAGTGGATGAAAAATAATTTAGAAAGACTATATATGGCTTATTCTTTATCTACAGATAAGAATTCGTGGATGAAAAATAATTTAGAAAGACTACCAAGTGCATGACTTGTGCACCTGCCATAAAATTCAGATTCTTAAGATTATCAACTCCTTATTATTTGGTAATGAAAGGCGATTTTTTGCGAAAAACGCAAGGATATAAGATTTTAACTCCATTACCCTCGCTCTTTAAATGCGTTCAAAAACAAAGCCCATGTTAGAGTTGTCAACAATAAATTTAATTTCACTATCTACTAAACAGACGGGTATTGCTCATCAACCTACAGTAGATTCACTAAACGACTTGTGCACCCGCCATAAAAAATTTGGGAAAAATGAAAAAATTCTCCAATGGGGGTCAGCTCGATTTTTCAGACTCTCGACGAATTTTAATCAGAAAAAAATCAGATTGAAATTTGCAAAACCGAATCGTGAAAAATCTACTATTTTTTACAATGTAAAAAATAGTAGATTAATTCCAAAACTGACTTCATCTACTACTCGCCAGGGACGCGCAAAGGGATATGAGATGGCGCTATTTGCTCGCTTTTCTATGCTCATTTAGTATTCGAGTGGCCATTCGCTTGAAACGGCAATCTCTCAACACTTTTTGCGCAGCAGTATATATCTTTCACTGCTACCATACCAGCGCATAACCCCGTCCCGTATGCATAGCCGCTATCGGACCTATCAATTATGGGGTTATGCACCAGTAAATACGGAACGGTACATGTACTGTATGTTGTGCCATAAGCCATGCGTGTGTAGTGTTGTATAGGTTTATACATTTGTTGACACCATGACAAAAGGCTATAATAATTCGAAGAATTCTACCTTTTTTTGATAATAATTTCTCAGTGTGCTTGCTACAGGCTTGTGATTATATCAATAAATTGCGTCACAAAATACAAACATAGGGTATTGTTTTTGCACTATTATTGAATAGTCCAATAATAGTAGTAGAAAAGAAAGCCTATACATACTAATACATATTCAAGCAATCAAGTTGCAACCGCAAGCATTCACATCACATTCAGCAATTTTGGTATTCTAATAGTAAATCTGGCTGGACGAACCGTCTGAGACTAGTAATGCATCGGATATTCATTCAAATCGCAATCAAGCTCTATTCACATCACAATTCAGCAGTTTTGGTAAGTTACTATAGTAGTAGTGGTACTTGACTTGGTAGTACTAAATTCAAACAGCATTGGTAAAGTACATACAGTAGGTCACCAACCATACGTTCTACTCAGGCAACGACCAGTCCTACTTTTCATCTACTCTACTATCCCAGAGTACTGGCGCTTTCTCTCAAGATTTGTGGCATCAGTTGTCCCACTACAACCTCCTTCCAGCTTCTGCCCAACTCGAGCTGATAACACACACCGCTGGTTCGTTCAATCAGGCGTTCGCACGCATCCAGCGCTCTTTCCACTGTCGCCGATGAAGACGTGGGCAATTCGCGTACTTCTTGACACAGATCGCGAAGCCATTCCTTGTCCGTTTGTCCAACCTCTTCTCGAAGTATCAACGATCCGATCATTCTACCCCAGTCCTTCATCATACGACACAACACCAGCAGCAGAGCAAGCAGCAGTTGGACGTCATCGCTGGTCTGCTTGCCTGGAAAATAAAGAAAACTTCTTAAATTCTTTCCCAGCTCACCCCTCTGATTTTACCCTGATTTAAACGTGTACCGTCAGTACATAGCGTACTAGCACTAAAGCCCAAAGCTTACCCATCGAAATGAGCCCCGCCTGTGCTAGTTGAGTCAGCAGACTAGCAGGCCACATCTCTGGCATTGAAGAGAACGCCTTAGACTGCGGTTGCACGCCACTCAACAACTGCAAAAACACCATCGGTAATTAGAAATGATTGTGCATGTAGGCCAATAGTACTTACGTACAGTGTAATGCGGTGCATGCATGTATGTATACAGTACATACCTTGACCAGAACAGCTTCATACTCATCCAATGAACAGTCGCCACCACCACCTCCTGTCATTGGTGGAGCCTTGGTAAAGCTGGATGATCTAAATGCAAATCCACCCCCGATCATAGCTGGGGCTGCTTGAGGCGCATAAGCTAGCGCAGGCCGACCTCCAAAAAGATGCGCAGTAGGTGCTGTGGCAATGCTCAAGTCTCGAATTGAACTAGGAACAGGTGACGTTTGACCAAAAAGAGAACCGCCCCTTTTGCCGCCAAACGCCATGCCCCGTCCTTGCTTGCCACTTCCATCGATATCAGAGCTACATGGCATCGGCACAGCTTCAGTAACACTGGAAGATGGCCGGAATTTATGAGGTTGAGGAACTGCAGACGCCGCAGTTCCAAAGGAGAAAGTTCCCACTGTCTCCAGTGGTGGTGGATCCCGACGTAGAATTTTTTCACTTTCACGATTCCATTGTTGCCGTAGTAGGCGCTCTTCTTCAAAGCTTAATCGCTTCTGCTGTTCTTCTTCTACATCCTCCACCACTGTTTCCGTTTGATCGGCAGCTGATATTTCCTCGCGTAACACTGAAAAGACCCTGCCATGTACTTTTGACGATGGCATCCTTTTCCTTGTCATCTTCCTTGCGAGTCCCATGCCACGTGATCCTGTACTCTCCACCACCACGCTTCTTCCAGCTAGCGCCAATGGTGCCTGGAATAGTGGTGGTGCCGGTGGTGGTGGTGGTGGTAGCGGCGTCTTATCCTGATCTCTCTCAACCTCATCCCCAATCGCAAAATCCATCATACTATCATCTTCACGGCACACCGCATCTGACATAATAGTTCCTCGTCTAGGTTTACTAGCCTTCATCTTGGGTTCGGGTTGCATTCTCCAACTCAATTCTTCAGCCTTCTCCTCCAATCCCTCCAACCTTTCACCACGCATCAGAACTTCAACTGGCAAAACCACTGGAGCCGCCATCTTCTTTGGTTGTTCTTTCTTCCCTTCCTCCTTTTTCTTTCTAGCTGAAGTGCGTGGTTCAATACTATCAATCAGGTAAAGTCGTCCTCCTTCTCCTATTGGTTCTTCTCTCACGTCTTCATCAGCGCTTTTCTTCGCCATTTTCTTCCGTTTTTCCTTCTCCATGACAACAGGTGGTGGCCGTGGGGTGGCAGGGGGACTAGTATCGAAGAATTCACATCCCCAATCATCCTCATCTTCTTCACCTAACTCCTCTCTAACTGACAGTTGCCTGACAGAATCCACAGCTGCCTTACTAGTATGCTTCGCTGCTTCCATTGTCTTTGTCTCTTCCTGAGCTACTACTGTTTGTAAAGTCGGCATGCTGCTGTCCATATCGAACAAATAAGACATGTCTTCCATTTCTTCAGCTTCCTCTTCACCATCACTTTTCTCGCGTCTGTCATCACTTTCGCTATGCCTCAGAACTTTAAAATTCTTGCTCTCCTTTCCTTTCCTTGGAGCTGAAGCGCGCAGTGGAATACTATCAATCAGGTCAAGTCCTCCTCCTTCTCCTATTCTTTCTTCCCTTTTTCTCACATCTTTATCAGCACTTTTCTTCTTCACTGACAGAAGCATTTCTTGCGCCACTTTCTTCCCTTTTTCTTTTTCCATGACAACAGGTGGTGGCCGTGTGGTGGCAGGGTAACTAGTATCGAACAATCCGAATTCCTCATCTGAATATTCTCTATCTTCATCGGCTTCTTCACTACTGTCACCAAACTCGCCTTTTTCTGAGCTGGAAACTCGAAAAGCTGCCTCCTCTTCAGAAAGACGGGCTTCTTCTATCGACCTTGACCGCGATCGGGAGCGATCCAGGGTCATTTCACTAGATCCACTGCGTAGCGGGTACCGTCTCCTTTGCCTAGACTCAGCGGTTGAGTCAGGCGGAGAACCCCCACGAAATCTTAACACCAGCGACAGTGTCGCTTCAGTAGGCAAGTCGTCCAAGTTTGCGTCATCTGCAACAAACGAACAGCACACCTACGTTACGTTTAGCGCTCGAGTAAGCATGCATGTCTAGTGTACAACACATTTTAAAAAGAATAAACGTATAGGTAAACGAAGCTTGCACACCAAGATCACTTACATAATATCATGTACTTACAGTACGTACGTACGTACTGTGCATAGAGTAGAGCACACGCACAAAGCTGTACCTGTCAACTGTTTGCCACCGAATATCAGTCTCTGTTGATCGGGTGATATGCCTTCTTCTGCAACAACATCGCAATTAAGGTAGGTATTACTTAAAACTCGAAAAGCGTTTCATAACTCTTCCTCTATTTCGATGTTCGCCGCGACCAAAATGCGATCGCACCAGTAGTATCGCATTAGTATTGCATGCGATCGCATTTTCTAAACAATTTTTCCAGTTATGGACACTTCGTCGATTTTGTCGGCGGGGGTCGCATTCTGGTCGCGGCGACCATAGAAACAGAGGAGGGGTTAAGCTGCCCAAGTCACATACTTTGTTTTGGCCGCAACTGAATTGCAAGGAGCACCAATAAACAATAAAGTAGGTACATAGAATACGAAGCACACGGAAGCTCGCTTACTTTCCTGCACTTTTGCTTTCAGCTCAGCTAAACTGGAGCCCGGGCGTAGGTCGGATAGAGTGACTGTTTTTCCCGTCAGCGTTTTGACAAAAAGCGTCCTGCCTTCTTCCTCTTCCGCTGTCTCTTCCTTCTCTTCGTCTCGTTCAGTGAGAAATTGTCGCAGCTCGAACATGACGTCAGTCGCCTGTTTGTACGACTCCTCGCTCAAACTGTCCAGCTTTGACACACCATCTGTAATACAATAATACAGTACTTGCATACATAGAGTATGATAAGGCGGACCGCGGGGTAATTCGGGCCACCTCTACCTTTACCTATTTGAGAGCGGGCAATGGCCGACTTTCCATACAGTAAGTAGAGTTGCATGATAGCTAGCTCGCAGATATGTACTAAACGTAGGGTAATACGGTGTAATTTGGGCCAACCCTAGGATAGACTCAGGGAACTGTCCAACCTTCCCAACAAGTGATAGGATTGAATGGGGTTGGCCCGAATTACCCCGCACGGTGGCATACAGTACATGCCTTACCATAAAAAGCATTCTTGGCCACATCTTCAGCGCTCTTCGCATCCCCTTTCGTCATGAGAAGGCGCGCGTTCAGCAGCGCAGTCTTAAAACGAAAACTTTTCTAGCTGTGCAACCGGTAGTTGGTACGTACAGCACAGTTCTATGGACCACTTACACTAAGAAATTATGCCGGGTGATCGCAAGCTTAACATTTTTTCAGTGCACTTTTGATCGGTAATGGGCAAAAAATGCACTCTACAAAGTACAGAGGGTCAGCTCGCGACGACCCACAATTCTGAGCGCAACTGGTCCATACCTGAAGACGATGCGGATGAGTGGCCGCCAGTTTAAGCGCCAGTTGCGTGGCTTTGCGCAGATTATCCTCCGCGGTCGGCACGGAAGTCAACATCACCACCTCTGTCGTACGTAGTAGACGCCCGAGCTCCTCCTCCTCACTCTAAAGAATACGGCAAGGTACTATGGAGTAAATCCGGCCATGATAAAATCCGGCCGCCCAAACTTCAGGGCTGGGGCGGAGCCACCATCGGTAATTGCATCATCAAAAATAATATATGTACATTACATACTCGTGTTTTGGGAAGAAGATGGGCTCGAACCCTTTTTAAAGACAGTGGGCACTCAGTTTTAGACCAGCTTTCTTATAGTACCTCACCATGTGTACATTACTGCAAAACAAAGCTTTTTCCCAAAAAGCGCTTGTAAGTTTATAAAAAGCTCTGTGAACATCATATGTGTAGCGCGGAAGATGAGGGCTTTTCGTTGCGAGACCCACTTCGCTCTTCTCTTTTGCTAAAACACACACCTCAGACGCAAACGCGGTGGCTGCGGGTGTGGTGCGTTTTGCGTCTGAGGTGTGTGTTTTAGCGCTTGCCCCATCTGCGCAAAAAAAGAGAAGAACGAAGTGGGTCTCGCAACGAAAAGCCCTCATTTTCCGCGCTACAAATATGATGTTCACAGAGCTTTTTATAAACTTACAAGCGCTTTTTGGGAAAAAGCTTTGTTTTGCAGTAATGTACACATGGTGAGGTATTATATGAAAGCTGGTCTAAAACTGAGTGCCCGCTGTCTTTAAAACTCCGATATTTAGGGCCAATGCCTCCTCGTTTCTTTTCAGTACGTACACGTCGCCCATTCTTCCCAATACAGAAATTAGTTTAGTTATATATTCTTGGTATCACCTCCATCGCGCCACCAGGCTCCGTCTGCCAAGCCAGGTAGGCCAGATGGTCCACGTTCTCCGCTTCCAGAATCTGCTGCATCCGGGGTCTGGCGCTTCGCAGCACTCGCTCCGCCTCCCCCTCGCTCCGCTCCTCAACCGCGACGAAACTCGTGAGCGAACAGACGACGGAATAGTGGACGCTCATGCGCAGCGTGTCGTCGCGAGCGCGCCGCTTGAAGATGGCGCCGGACACCGCGTCGCCAATACCGTCCACGTCAGCATCTGGCACGCCTTCCTCCCAGTCGCGAATCAGCGCCTTCGCGGCTAGTCGGTGAAGCAGCTGCAAACAGAAAAACGGTACGGACGTACGTACACGATGCGAGGCAGGTGGGGTATCATTGGGGTAAACCCGGCCGGTTGCATGGTGGCGGCCTCGGCTTGTCCATGGCTTGGATGTTATGCCATAGCCAGCCATGGCCACTCCGGGCGTACGCCGAGCGCAAAATACCCTCCCAATGTGAATGCGCCATGATACCTACAGTACATACCTCTCCCTGCGTAGCGCTCTTGGATTCAGATATGCAACGGCAAGGATGAGCCACAGCAATCACGATTAATTCGGGCGTACGCCGAGCCCACTACCCTACCATGATACCTACAGTATAGAGTACTTTACCTCTCCCCGCGTCGCGCTCGTATCCGTGGCAGCCACACTGGTCGACACTTGAACCCCATCCCCCTGCCCATCCCCCTCCAGAGTTGCTTCCAGCGTGGCGCGCAGCTGTGGCAGGGCGGCGGGCAGCAGCGCGTAGACCACGCGGCGCTCGCCGCTGAACAGTGAGCCGGCGCCGGCCGGTGCCAGCCTCGCCGCCGTCCCTTCGCCCGCCTCGTCCTCCTCCACGTCATCCAGACGGAGGCGCAGGTGGCGCAACCCCGGCTGGCGACAGCGCTCCAACTGTCTCCGCAGCTACAAAAGCAAGTAAAAAAAGTAGCCGGATTGATTACCGTATTTACCTGTGCATAGCCCCCCCCCCCCTATGCATAGCCCCCCCCCCCCCCCCTATGCATAGCCCCATATTGGCAAAACATAAAAAATGCCCTATGCATAGCCCCCCCTATGCATAGCCCCATATGTATTGTAGGGTACCTGAACCTACCTACATAAGCTGGTCAAAACCTACACATAGGCACTCCCACACCAAGCTAAGATGCCTATAAGCCTGCTTGGGTGGGGGCTATGCATAGGTAAATACGGTATAGTAGTCCGGTTGGTTCAAGCGCATGCAATGCGCTCATACTGCGTAGTGCCTACGTATCTCAATAGCGTAAAATAGGCCAAGGCTCCAACTGTCTCCGAAACTGCAAACGCAAAAAGAGAAGGAAAATTTGCCAGATGCGCCAGGGAATCGAACCCTGGACTTCTTCTTCTCGCGTTCCAGGCGAGCGCCTTAACCATTTGACTACACACACACCCGGATGACCTCAGTCACACAATTTCCCCTTTTGATTAACCGGATTTTTGACCGGTTGGTTCAAGCGTACGCAATGCACACTCATACTGCGTACGTACGTACCTCAAAATAGCATATACTAGGCCCAGGTAGTAAGTAATGCGCCTTTTGTCATCTCTGCCCTGAGCGGGCACGTGGTCGTGTGTATAGACTCAAGCGCCGTGAGTTTGGGTGACGGGTTCGATTCCCGTTCGGTCCAATTTCTCTCCTCCTTTTCGCGACCCTGCTATCGTCATACGGTATCGATGTCACCATACATACGCATATCGTACATTCTTCATCAGTATTACTCATTCATTGCCTTTTCAAATTGTCCCAAAATAGTATCGGTATGTACTGTATGTACACTGTACAGTAGTCATATACAGTGTTTTGCGTTGCGTAAGTACATACGTACGTACAGTGGTGTCCCATATGGATCTGCGTTGTGCGTCCAGTGCCTCCACAGCTCCTCCGCTAACTCGCGCCAGCAACTGGAGCGTGTGCGTGTCCGCTGTATCCCTAGAACACAAAACACATCATACGTATACCACATTCTACTTATTACGGCAGTAATATGGACAACGACTTGTTGGTATGGTATGTCATATATCTACGCACAATAGTTACGTACATACACAAACGTATGTATGCGCGTAATATGCGGAAGGACACTCTCTCATCCCACACACAATCACATGGCATCATATTGTACGTACGTTACCTTATGTACGTAAAAGCGTAGTTCACACCGTGACCTTCTTCTTGCGCGCAAAATAATAGTACGTTCGTACTCCGCTCTCCCACCTCCAAATCTGACATGCCACGTACGTACGCGCTAGTGCATTCGAAGTATCCCACCTGACGATATTTTGAGCTGTCTTCACACATGCCAGTGCTGCGCTACCTTCATCCTTATGCACCAGAATTTCATGAGGACATAAGTTTCAGAGAAAGAGTCCAGACAACGACACGATGAAGAATCTCAACAATCTGCCGCTTTTACTCAGTGCCATCGCTTTATGGATTATTCTACGAAGAAGCCAAGCCAAAGGTGAGCACCTTGCCCAGTTCATCAGTCTCGGTCACCTATATTGTACTGTGGGGTAAACCCGGCCATCTGAGCTCCTTTGAACTTGCTGTTTCAGCAAGTGATAAACCAAGTGGCTCATCTGAAAGAAAGTTCAAGGAATCGATTGACATAATATTGTCTCAATCGGTCCGCTGGTTGCTGAAGAATGCAGCCCTGACACTTAGTTAGGTGGCGGGATTTTCCCTTGGCTGGGTTTACCCCATTTGTACCCTACCCTAAATCTCAAGTCAAAATACATCTCAAAAGGCAGTTGGAGGCATACCTAGCCTCCGTAGCAATCGACTACTCTTTTCTAAAGTTTTACGATCGTTCCTTCGTTACTTCTTGCCTTCCCAACTTGCAGAAGAATGCGCCAAGAAGAAGGTGGAAAAGAGGAACGCTCCCTACTTCGGCATTCCGGTGCCCGGACAGAGCGTGAAGGCGCTGGACATCTTCACCTTCATCAGTCTCAACTGTCGCCCCTACGACAAGCGAAACCTGGTCGCGGATGCCATTCGAGTAAAGACGAGAAACAAAATCCAGGGGTACTGTATAGTTTGATGCGAAGAACGTGGGGCGAAAAATTGTTCAGGATTTGTACTGAAATGTTTTGGGAAAGCCTAATTTTTGTCCCCAGTCATCCACGTTTTGCCCCCTCCCCCCACAATCTTGCCTATCTATACCCTCAGCCCACTCACTACCCCTGAGTGACCGATGATTATCCCCCGACAAACCATCGCTTGCTGTTTTACACGCTTTTATGCTGCACTTGTTATGTTTGTTAGTTGCTGGCGAACCAAGGCGGGGAGCAGCTGGCATCTCAGATGTACAACAATCTCTATCTGGCGCTGAGCGAAGTAAACATGGATAAGATCATGGGCAAATGGTACCGCGTCGTCGACTCTCGATCTGTGCACCCGGAGAAATGTGTCGTCACATACTGTACGTACCCACCTTTGCTGGCTCATTCACATAGGAGACATGCGCTGAGCGCACGTTGGCATGGCGTGTCCATGGTTCGTTCGATACAAGGGATGCAAAGTCGAGAAGGAAAATTTTTTCAGTTGTGCCAGGGAATCGATCGAGTTCCAGCCGAGCGCCTTAACCATTTGACTACACATCCGGATGACCTCAGTCACACAATTTCCCCTTTTGATTATGACAGCTAGCCGGTTCTCCTAGGAGAGGGCGCCTATTTGGCACCTTTGCCTACATATTTGGCAAAGGCATGGACAGCCATGCATACGCCGGGCGTACACCAAGCGCATTTCTCTGGATCTGAATGAGCCCGCACATATGTACTAGACGGATACTTTCTTGTAACTGACCAGAGTTCGGAAAACATTCAATCTTTCAGATCAGATGCTGCAAAACAGTAGCTTCACCTTCACGTTCACCAGCAAGGATTACTATCGCAAGGCTGATTCCGTCCATACCACACTGGGACAGGGAGCCAAAGTGGGTCCGGACGCCGGACAACAAATATTTCATACCGGCCACCCGGCGGACACTTGCCCGTGTACGTACATTACATACATACGTACAGTACTGCGCTATATGGCATGTAGGTATGTACCGTTCGTACTACAACGTGTGTACAAGCGTGCATAACGCATACTGTACATACAGTACATTACATGCATACACAAACGTTCACGTGTCCATGAAGCTTGGCATGGTGCCAGCCATCTATCGATGAACGGAAAATAATTGATCTATCAAGAATCCATAAAGTTATCCTCTACCCTTCGAACACCCACCTAGGTTGACAGAATCAAGACCAACAACAATCTGCAATTGTCTGTACAAATAAGTACGCTCATATCAAGAATCAATCCCTTCAAAGAACCTCCTAGGGCTGATTGATAACATCAATATGGCTTCTTGATAATATTGTAAAACCACCAACAATTTGCAACTTTGTACAGATACGCTAGTGAAAACTGGACCTGAAGGCAGAGACGGTCGCTACGACTACATCGTACTCAGTCAAATTCTCAAGCATCCCGTCATGGTATTAGCGCGCGACCCCAAAGACTTTCAACTCTACTACAAACAAGACGTGAAGAACTGGCTTCAAACCCACAATTTCCTGGCTAGTGACGATACGGTTGTTTTTGAAGACTTTCAAAAATGCCCAGCTGAATACTATATGAACCTGAGAGAGTAGCGTTTGTATGTAATACCTAAATGTTATTCATGAGTAGGCCTACTTATGTGGCATGTTCAAAGGGTAGTCTGGGGTAATATCTACCATGCTTGCCTAATGCCACGTGATAGGACGCAACATACAGCGTATGTCTCATTCACATTCGCGGGAAATGCGTCCAGCGTACGCCCGGCGCCATGTTCAGAAAATGTGAATGAGCATTGAGCCGCTTTGCACCAAGGCAAAGCAGGGTCCAAATTTTACCCCTGAGCTGCACAGTCAGAAAAGAGCACAGAAATCAGTGGCCCGCTACATACGAGCTCTGAGCGAGTTCGGAGTGAATTTGGTTTGGACCAAAACTAACGTCGGATGTTCACACGTCTCCGAAACACAAACTCGGCTATTCACACGCACTTTTGGAAAAAACCCGGAGCGAGTTTGGTGTGAACTCGGAGATTTTACACGTTGAGGCATAGTCAGCGCTCTGAAATGCGGAGTTCACGTGTGCAGCGCACCAGTAGTGCGCTACACACGCGGTGAGTAAACTCACGCCGTCCGTTTGAACTTCGAGTTTCATTTTTCGTGTAGAGCATTCTCATCTGCTCCCATGCGCGAAATTTTCCTCACGTGTTCACACGTGGTGAGTTTCAAACTCCCGGTGATTCACCAGCCTCCCTATGCTTCATCACACACTTATGGGGAATTCACCGTAAGTTTACTCACCCCTTGTGTACGGCACCTGTAGCGTATTTGGCTTACCCGCACTGAACTGGAAAGAGACGCAGTCTTTTCGTGGTTCGTAGCTGCTGTGCTACTTCCTTCGCACTGTTGATGTGTCCGTCGGAGAATAATACCAAGTTCGTCTCCTGCGTATGGGGTCGAGTGGCCACGGCACGTATTACCCCACCCAACTCAGTGTTGCCCATAGTGGCAGAGGCGCTCTGCAAGTATACAGAAGGTGTTAGAGCATATGTGCTGTACATACGTACAGTACAGTAGATGCACCGCACATACGAACAACCAACAGCATCTACTAAACATACAATGGACGAGTTGCAGTAACGCGATTGGGTTGGTCGTTAGTGACCCCGCGGTATGGCAGCCGAAAAGGAGTGAGTGAAAAGAAGAATTGGCAACAAATGACGTCGACGACCCCGCAGACACCGATCCAAACTTTCACTAAATACCGCGGGGTCGCTATCGATCAACCCAATCGCGTTACCGTAACTCGTAAATAAATACCTCAATAAAATCCACAGCTCTGGCCAGTGTATCTTTGTTCATTTGTTTCGAGTCCAGGAACAAGTCTTTTGCGGAGCTCCCGAATAGCAAGACGTTGAAGAGTATGCTGTTCGCCTTCGCCTTTGTCTCCTCTGCTATCAGACGAAGCAATAGAATGGCGGCGGCTTTGGCAACTTTGCCTGCCACTCCTCCTCGCATAGAATTTGACAAGTCCACGCATAGTAAAACTTCCGTCAGGTTCGAAGGATCTGCTTCAAATTCGGGATAGAACACCAGCATTGCAGCCTGCGTAAAAAGAATGGCATATGAATGTACGTATACTGTGTTAGCGGGTTAGTACATTAGTCTGGCCAGTAGGAGTTCGCTAATGGCATTCAAGGCGTGATGCGTTGTTTACAACGCCGTCCCGTTACTTTTTTTCATCAGACGTGCGCACAGCGCACCGACGACGGACGGAGCGCCGAGAAAAAAGAAAGGAAGAAAAAGCCATGTACTCCAGACATTTGTGTACCAAACCTACAAAGGAGTTCGTGGCATGTTATAGCATTGCAAGACTAGATTCTGTAAACAACGCAACACGCCTTGAATGCCATAGCGAACTCTCTCTGGCCAGACTTTAGCGGCATATCTTACCATCGAATCTTCGCTGGGATGTTGCTCTAGCCAGAGGCGAGGGACGTGAATCTCCGCCAATGAGACCAGCAGATGAAAGGAGGCGGAAGAGAGGGGGACGCTCGGCGGTAAAGAGACCACTGCCTGCGTCGCTGTTCTCTACAAACACAATCCCACGAGACACGTGACACGAGCTAGCACGTGCAGTTTAGTGCAGTTTCCGTACTGCGCTGCGTGTTCGACTCACGCATTGGCTGCCCAACTTTTCAAACTGCTTCTCTTGTGCTCACATGTCTTAATTAGTTACGTAACAGCGCAGCGAAATCTACCGTGCGTTACATATGTTAGGTAGGTCTGTACCTATTGTATTTACTTTAAGAGACGTTTTCTGTAAGGATTGAGAGTAGCCTGTAGTATAGGCGGAAGGGGGGTACTTTTTGTGAATCGAGATAATATGCCTATCGGATTCCCCATCAAAAACTGCATATGTTGACGAAGTTTTAGGAAAAAATTTGTTCAGGCATCATCGAGATATTCATGGGTAAAGGTGGGCAGGTCGCATTTTTGCCGTTTTTCAACGTTTTTAGCCATATTTCAGCATCCGCAGGGCATAGAGAGCTACAATTTGGCGTGCGGAAAGATCCCATAGGGACCCAAGTCTGGACCAAGTTTGAGCCCAATCGGCCACCTGTGTGGCGAGATATAGCATCACAAAGTGCATTTCTGTATATTTTGCACCTGTTGCAAATTTAGTTTTTTGAATACCATGGCGCGAATACATGCCCTGCACGGGGTAAAATTTTGACAGAAAGTAGAGAAGGGTTAGGCCTAAAAACTTTAGTACTACCGCAAAAAATCTCTATAATTGGAATTGGGACTACAGTCCTCCTGAATGGTGAAAAATGCAGCAAAAATTTTCCCGCCTTTTTTATTTTTCAAGATAAATGAGCAATACCACTGAAACTTTTTCCTCGTAAGTAGCCTATCTTATGTAGAATTTTATGTAGATTTCAAAAATAAAATTGCTTTTCCCAAAAAAATTTAACCCTTACCCAAAATTCACAAAAATATACTATTTTTTCAAAATTATATTCTAGGGGTTAAATTTTTTGGGAGAAAGAATTTTATTTTTGAAATCTACATCAAATTCTACATAAGATAGGCTACTTACGAGGAAAAAGTTTCAGTGGTATTGCTCATTTATCTTGAAAAATAAAAAAGGCGGGAAAATTTTTGCTGCATTTTTCACCATTCAGGAGGACTGTAGTCCCAATTCCAATTATAGAGATTTTTTGCGGTAGTACTAAAGTTTTTAGGCCTAACCCTTCTCTACTTTCTGTCAAAATTTTACCCCGTGCAGGGCATGTATTCGCGCCGTGGTATTCAAAAAACTAAATTTGCAACAGGTGCAAAATATACAGAAATGCACTTTGTGACGCTATATCTCGCCACACAGGTGGCCGATTGGGCTCAAAATTGGTCCAGACTTGGGGTCCCTATGGGATCTTTCCGCACGCCAAATTGTAGCTCTCTATGCCCTGCGGATGCTGAAATATGGCTAAAAACGTTGAAAAACGGCAAAAATGCGACCTGCCCACCTTTACCCATGAATATCTCGATGATGCCTGAACAAATTTTTTCCTAAAACTTCGTCAACATATGCAGTTTTTGATGGGGAATCCGATAGGCATATTATCTCGATTTACAAAAAGTACCCCCCTTCCACGTACTATGCAACCGCTACAGAAAACGTCTCTTAAATGAGTTTGAATAAACGATTATATTACCTTGATTCTAATCGGATGTGAAGGAGAGCGAATGTCTCTGATTTCGAATGGAAGAGTCATGGCTACCACCAGACTCGTATCTTTCGGAGGTTCCACGGCATCCACCCCCATCGACTCTGTCACCGTTTGAGTGCCTGCCAAATCAAAGAAGACAGTAACAAACAAACAATCGACCTGAGCTCGATTTGAACAGTCGAAGTACACAAAAAGTCAGACTCGCTCGTCAATCGACCAGGGGGCTCGCAATATCATGTAGTACTTGTGAAAGCAGGCAATAGTGCGTTCGAGTACTCACGCTGAATTCATATGGTGGGACTGAGCTTTGGGCCCGGCTTTGTTCGGGCAGCAATCCGTATGTACTTACAGTACGAATCTGCACTAACTAACACCATACAAAATATAACTCGCCAACGAAGACATCCTGAAAGAATCTGGCAACACACCCACGGCTAATTTTCAGCGGGATTTCCAAATCAAAAAACCGTTTGGTTCTATCTGCTCTCAGTGTCGAGATATCGCCGATTTCCTTATGTACTGAAATCGCGTCGACATTTGGCAGACGCTAAACCACGCAAACCACGACACCCCACAACCCTGTACGCCCGATGCCCATTTTTATCGTTTTCATCACGTATGCATATGTCTACCACTTTTGATTTTTCGGGCGTTTGCGAGGTTTAGAATTGCCCAATGGTCGACGCCCATTTTGGCGATTTCAGTACATAAGGAAATCGGCGATATCTCGACACTGAGAGCAGATAGAATCAAACGGTTTTTTGATTTGGAAATCCCGCTGAAAATTAGCCGTGGAGGTGTTGACAGATTCTTTCAGGATGTCTTCGTTGGCGAGTTATTTTTTTGTATGGTGTTAGTTAGTGCAGATTCGTACTGTATGTTTCCATTTTACGGAAAACGACATAAAGCGAACTCTCAGTGGCCACAACACACTATGTATAATATAGGGTACTGTGGGGTAAACCCGGATACCTAAGCTTTTCTGAACTTGCCGCTTCAGCAAATGATGAACATGGTAGCTCATTTGAAAGAGGAGAGTTCACGGAATCGATTGGTAGAATTCTTGTAGCAATCGGTGGTACGGTTGCTGGAGACATACTAGGTGTCCGGGTTTACCCCCGTGTCCGGGTTTACCCCACAGTACCCTATATCTGGACCAACCGAACTTTACCAGCCGAGTCCTGCATCGCTTTGGCAGTCTGCCAAGGCGCGACGGCGGCGGGCAGGCGAAAGCTTAGCTCCTCCGCTTCCACAGCCAATTCGGCCACATAGCGAACCAACACCACCACTGTAGCTCGAGGTGGCAAGTTACCCACGCTCACCGTGAACACATTCTGCAACACAAAAATGGGAGGCAGCGTATTACTGCGCGTAGTCAGTCCACATACAGTACATAATCTACACCAGTTGCATGTTTGACTGTGCGGGGTAATTCGGGCCGGGGGTTTTTCTTTCGGGTTCACCCTATCTCATCTCCAGTTCGGCTCAAAAGTGAGAAAGTCGCACAAGTGTTTCAGATTTGCTCCGACCAAACGACATGTAAGGGTGGCCAGAATTACCCCGCAATACCCTACTTTACATCACCAAGAACTGATAACCGAATGACACCGTAACCTAACCTGACCTGAGATCTTTCTCGTGTTAACCCCTCCTCTATTTGGCACGTCGCCGCGACCAAAATGGACCTAGTGCGACCAAAATGCCATCGCATTAGTATCGCATGCTATCGCATTTTGATCGCATTTTTTCAAACAATTTTCCAAAAATGCTACCAGCAACCTCCGATGGCGTTTTTGAACACTTGGTCAATTTTGTCGTCGGGGGTCGCATTTTGGTCGCGGCGACTTGCGAAATAGAGGAGGGCTTAAAAGTTTATCAGTTCTAGATCACAACCCACAGTCTCCTAATATGTAGGGTACTATGGGGTAAACCCGGACAGGGGGTAACCCGGACACCTATAGTCTGGCCAACAGGAGTTGGCACTCGGACTCAAGGCGCGTTGCGTAAAATAGATTCATAAATACGGATTTCTGTTCACGTTTCGTGTACTCCTATTTAGCAGAAGTACATGCAAACTACGCAGGACGACTTGAGTCCAAGTAACTCCTACTGACCAGACTATAAGCTTTTCTGAACTTGCCGCTTCCATGGTAGCTCATTTGAACGAGGAGAGTTCAAGGAATTGATTGGTAGAATACTCGTCTCAATCGGCCTCATGGTTACTGAGACATACTAGGTCGTGTCCGGGTTTACCCCCGTGTCCGGGTTTACCCCATAGTACCCTACATACCGGCGCAGCCTCCTCCATCAAGTAAGCGCCGTGCTGCTTCTCCACGGCTTCTCGGTACTCGCGTCGCGCCCTCTGCTTCTCCTCAACGCGCCCGACCACGTGCTTGTCGCCGATGAACGCTTCGAAGCCGCACACCGCCGCCCCCTCCTCCAACGGAAACACGTACTTCGCCTCCAACGCCCGCTCCGCAGGGTTGTAGTACGCCTGCACCACTGTCACCTGCAATTTCGTTGATGAAAATTAATTAAGGACTCACGCGGGTATTTTCTGGGAGTCCATGGCTCGTTCTTCTAGAGGTCCATGCATCATGCTGTGACGTGCCGCGTTCCGGGGATAGCCGGGCCACGAAAAGGGGGGCCGGCCAGAGAAATAGGACCGAATGGGAATCGAACCCGCTACCCTCGGTCACAGCTGTGGACCGGTCCAAAGACATATGGCTAAACTCGCCCAAATCTAGTTTGCGTAAACTACTGGACTCGGACGTTATTGCCCATTTGTATGTACGCCAGTACGCAGTGCGTAACAAAATAAAGGCGCGCAGTTCTACGTGTGTAGGGTAGCGTGGTGGGGTAAAACCGCCGACGCAGGGATATCCTCCCATCATAAAACATCCCATTCTCCCATCATAAAAAACCGCCACAGGGTGGCCGGATTCCCCCCGGCATTGGCGGTTTCGCCACACGCTTACCCCACATAAAACATCAAGAACGTACAGCATTATACAAAGACCCCTAAAAGATGATCCAACCTCAGCTGCCAAATCCACCAACTTGGCCCGAACGTGCAGCGCTGTGAGGGGCAGAGCTTTCTTGTCCTTCTCCGACTGCAAACCCGCTTGTACTCGCTCTACCACTGGCGCAGCTTCCAACATACTACTGCATTCGTCCTCCTCCTCATTATTCTCTTGATCTTCTTGCATCATTTGCTCGTTTGTGAGAGTAGGGTATGTGGCTTTATCTTCTTCCACTTCATCTTGACTAGTAGAAAACTCCAGTAGATAGCGCAACCGCTGCTGAGAAGTATGGTAGATGGCGTATTCGCTGTCCTAAAACGGACCAAGTACTGTAAAGTAGGTAGGCATGCACTGTTATTATCGTTTCACACGTGTGTACCTCTCTACTGTACATACGGTACATGTTTTGTTTTGAAGATAATAATGAAGCAAATCCTTGGTTTGACAAACCTGAGAAATCCACCCCCCCCCCCCCCCCTTCTCTGATCGATAAAACCAGATGAAGCCGCTTTTGCAGCGTACGTAAAATTACACACAGGTACATACTTCGAATTCCGAGGTGCCATCCAGATGGCGCGGCAACGCAAGAACTGAGTGAAATCCTTCCGGAGGAGCCCGCCATTCCGGATGCACTTGAAGCGTTTCAAATACCCGGCCCAGTGCCACTTCACATACCAGCATCGTCCGTTTTCCTTTCGCAACACTACCGGTAGGACTGTAGGACAAACTCGTTCTGAACAACAAAGAGAACTTCGGTTTGACTTTGAATAAAATGAAAAGGCAAAAGTCAACGGACTCCTACTGCCTTTATTCCATCATTATCACGTGGTAATGGGCCTTAAAGACAGGAGATACCCACTGACTTTTCGGTGAA
>JASAMW010002343.1:0-16553 GCA_030247985.1 Epsilonema sp. ZAB3_2 | reverse complement strand
ACGGAAACGAATATTGAAGGTGGACATTTTGATCACTGTTGTCCGCTGTGACCAAAAGGGAATGACGTTGCAGGTCACCTAGCGTCGTGTATGTTGAGTGAATGATGTACGCGTACATGATTGCATAATTGTGTAGTACGTGTAAGGTTGTCATAGTATCCTACAGTGTGTATATAGGTGTTGAAGGATGCAGTCAAAAGAATGAAAGAGTACGGTAGAAAATTCGAGAAGCAGCAGCTAGAAATAGCTAATAATAGTTTTATAAAAAGAGGAGGTGGCTGGCATCGCCAGTCGCTGACGTAAATCAAGATGGTGGATCGAAAGATTCGAATGTTCTGGAAGGTTCTGGAAGGAGATCATTTTGATGGTCTGAGGCCCTAGCCGCAAGCAATTGCCAGTATCTTCTGTCAGTTCGGTTGTAATGTTGGGTTGCAGTTCAGTCGGTTTGGTTCTTTCGAGTTCTGTCTCTCTTTGATGTGTTCATGAATTTCCTTTCGGGTTGATTACGAGTTACGGTAACTGGGACCGTTGGGTCCACCGCAGTCCTTCATATTGAGTCTTATAAAACGTCAGGGTCCAACGAAGTGATAGCTAATTGACAAACTGTACGAGTTTGTTACATGGTAGCAGAGCGTTAACGTCGATCCCCAATTTTTGCTTCCAAAAAGCGCAGCGCATATTTCGTAGTATCAAAAGTGGGCGGTCCCGCAATAAATTCCAGTCAATCAGCGGCTCTTAGCTAACATTTCGTTGGGCGAAAGCTAAGCTAGCATTTAGCTAGGTACGCTGCTTCATTGTTCACTTCGGTCGGCTTCGGCGGTTTTCTCTTGGTGTTCGTTTGCGTCTTCGTGATTTTCTGCGTATTTCTTTTGCCTTCAATTCACGGGTTCTACTATATTTTGGCTTTGTTGGTGGTCTCTTGGCAGTTCTTCGGCAATAACGTAAGCATTCTGGCATCTGTGCTATTGTGTCAAATTGAGAGGGCTGTACTCATTGGTGAATAAATTACAGTAGGACTCCCTTATGCTGCTCGCATATTGTTCTAATAAGGCGATTTTCGGTCTATAAGCTACAGAGCGTGAAGGAATCGGTTCCGTTACCTCATGCGGCGTGTTTTGAAGTACCCCGGCCCGCTACGGCTTGTGCTTTTGTCAGGGCCCGACAGAGTATAAAGTTGTAGGGGTATTTTCGTGCACGTCGCACACCGTCGGCGCCGTTTTTCGGCACGACACCGCAGTCATTCACATTGTCTTCTTTTTATTTCGTCCTTTAAATAGGAAGCTCTGTAGCCATCATGGTTAATAAGAATGATAATGCCCAGGCTGATGCGGCAGCTGGGGAGAAGGAGCCTCGTATTGTGAGATGTGATTTGCAAAAAAAAATATAGATGAGTGAAGGCAAAGGAAATACGCAGAAAATCAGAAGACGCAAGACCGAAGAAACCGCGAAGCCGCGAAGTGAACAATGAAGCAGCGTCCTGCTATGCTGCTTGCTTGGCCACGAAATGTTAGCTAAGAGTAGGCCACTGATTGACTGGAAGTTTGCGGTTCGACCGCCCACTTTCTGACAATTACTACGATTGAGCTGTTTGGAGTTGGGATCCTTCGCTCTGCTCCTGTCCTCGTCGTTTGTCTTGCGTTTTGTCTTTTCGTTGGACCCTGAGTTTGTAAGACCCAATATGAAGGACGGGTGGACCCAAGGTCCCATTACCATAACTGTATTCACCCGAGGGAATTCTTAAAGAGAGCAGATGGCCACCGCTATGCATTACCGACTGACAGAAGAAAATGGCAATTGCTCTGCGGCTAGGGCCTCAGACAATAAAATGATCTCCTTCCAGAACATTCCATAACAATCGGAATCTTTCGATTCACCATCTAATTTTCGTCAGCGACGGCGAGCCAGCCACCCCTCTATAAAACTATTATTAGCTATTTCTAGCTGCTGCTTCTCAATTTTCTACCGTACTCTTCGTCTTTTTGACTGCATCCTTCAACACTCTATTTTCAGGTTAAGCTATACCTACCTAGCTAATTCCATACATAACATTATTATTTAGAAATAAGTAAGTAGTGTGACGGAAACGAATACTGAGGTGGACTTTTGATGCTGTTGTCCGCTGTGACCAAAAGGGAATGCGTTGCGGTCACCTAGCGTCGTGTATGTTGAGGAAAGAGAGCGTACATGATTGCATAAGGTAGTACGTGTAAGGTTGTCATAGTATCCTACAGTGTGTATATAGGTGTTGAACGATGCAGTCAAAAGAATGCGATTGGTACGAGTAGAAAATGGTTGAGAGGAGGATTGGTTGGTAGCAATGGCTGGTGGATAGTGGTGGATCGAAAGATTCGAATGTTCTGGAAGGTTCTGGAAGGAGATCGTTTGTGGTCTGGGCCCTGCCGCGCTTGGCGTATCTTCTGTGTTCGGTTGTATGTTGGGTTGGTTAGGGGGCTCGATTCTGTCTCTCTTTGATGGTGAATCCTTCGGGAATACGAGTAGGAACGGGAGGGGCCACCGCAGTCCTTCAAATTAGTTGTCTATGAAACGTCAGTGGTCCAACAATGTAAGCTATGACAACTTGTTTGTTTGGTGCGGCGTTGCCTCCAGCGCTCAATATCCCTGTATACCTCCAGCGCTATGTCACGTAAATACGCAGGTAAAATTCGGCACTTTTTTGGATCACCCCAATTATTGGCACGTGCAACTAAATCAAACAGCTCAATCATTCTCCCCAACTTCCATCAATACTACAATTCAGATACCTTTGTACTCATCTATATTTTTTTTTGCAAATCACATCTCACAATACGAGGCTCCTTCTCCCCAGCTGCCGCATCAGCCTGGGCATTATCATTCTTATTAACCATGATGGCTACAGAGATTCCTATTTAAAGGACGAAATAAAAAGAAGACAATGTGAATGACTGCGGTGTCGTGCCGAAAAACGGCGCCGACGGTGTGCGACGTGCACGAAAATACCCCTACAACTTTATACTCTGTCGGGCCCTGACAAAAGCACAAGCCGTAGCGGGCCGGGGTACTTCAAAACACGCCGCATGAGGTAACGGAACCGATTCCTTCACGCTCTGTAGCTTATAGACCGAAAATCGCCTTATTAGAACAATATGCGAGCAGCATAAGGGAGTCCTACTGTAATTTATTCACCAATGAGTACAGCCCTCTCAATTTGACACAATAGCACAGATGCCAGAATGCTTACGTTATTGCCGAAGAACTGCCAAGAGACCACCAACAAAGCCAAAATATAGTAGAACCCGTGAATTGAAGGCAAAAGAAATACGCAGAAAATCACGAAGACGCAAACGAACACCAAGAGAAAACCGCCGAAGCCGACCGAAGTGAACAATGAAGCAGCGTACCTAGCTAAATGCTAGCTTAGCTTTCGCCCAACGAAATGTTAGCTAAGAGCCGCTGATTGACTGGAATTTATTGCGGGACCGCCCACTTTTGATACTACGAAATATGCGCTGCGCTTTTTGGAAGCAAAAATTGGGGATCGACGTTAACGCTCTGCTACCATGTAACAAACTCGTACAGTTTGTCAATTAGCTATCACTTCGTTGGACCCTGACGTTTTATAAGACTCAATATGAAGGACTGCGGTGGACCCAACGGTCCCAGTTACCGTAACTCGTATTCAACCCGAAGGGAAATTCATAAACACATCAAAGAGAGACAGAACTCGAAAGAACCAAACCGACTAAACTGCAACCCAACATTACAACCGAACTGACAGAAGATACTGGCAATTGCTTGCGGCTAGGGCCTCAGACCATCAAAATGATCTCCTTCCAGAACCTTCCAGAACATTCGAATCTTTCGATCCACCATCTTGATTTACGTCAGCGACTGGCGATGCCAGCCACCTCCTCTTTTTATAAAACTATTATTAGCTATTTCTAGCTGCTGCTTCTCGAATTTTCTACCGTACTCTTGCATTCTTTTGACTGCATCCTTCAACACCTATATACACACTGTAGGATACTATGACAACCTTACACGTACTACACAATTATGCAATCATGTACGCGTACATCATTCACTCAACATACACGACGCTAGGTGACCTGCAACGTCATTCCCTTTTGGTCACAGCGGACAACAGTCATCAAAATGTCCACCTTCAGTATTCGTTTCCGTCACACTACTTACTTATTTCTAAATAATAATGTTATGTATGCAACAAGCTTGGTAGGTATAGCTTCTCCTGTGAATAGAGTGTTCGATAATTTGTGATGTACTGTATGACAGTAGTGGGTTGGGTATACATACATACATACCTACGGTATACAATCGGGCTTCCAGCGCTCCCCTGTAAACTGGATATTGGATGCATGGCCCTATTTTCCCCATATCACCCTATTTTTTCAGAAAAAACGAGACAACATGGATCGAGCGATCCTTGCCTCATTTGTCGCCACAAGAATTAAGGCCACCGCCACCCAACCTCGTCTTTTCGGCCGCTGCTGCTGTCCGTTGGTCACCACACTGGAGGTTATCGTCGCATTGGAACTGCTCTATCTGTCCGGTCTTTTCATCTGGTTTCTCTTCGAGGTTCAAGACATTCGTTTGGGTCTCGTCTGCTTCTTCTCCTTCCTCTGCGTCGGTCACATCGTGCTCGCACTAAGAGTGGACGTGCCTCACGCCTTAGAGGGGTGAGTCATAAATTTCCGCAGGCTTGGGCCTTCGGGTACACTTTTGCCATGACAACCAGCCGAGGGAGGGGGGGGGGGGGGGAGATCAACTCTTATGGGCATCTGGGGAGGAACATTCACCATTGAGAAGTCAATCATCAATCCTCATGGGGCAAATATGGGGTCCGGGAACCAACCAAAGCCATTGCCAATATACCGTTTCCTATCTAAATTTGTTGCCTAGTGTACGTACATTACATTACCTGTACACAACGACAACATTCTGTCGTTGTCTGGGGGAGACAAAGAGAGTGCAGCTTTTTTGCGGCACCTTTCTTTGCCTTTACAGCAGGACTAAATTTTGTCAAACGATCAACAAGTGACCCTGTTTTCCTCACTGAAACAACATGAGGCAGCTGTAATTTGTGAACCACCCCTTCACGCGTCTACGTCGCCTGGAAAGTGCTGGCAATCGTCGTCAACATCTGCCTATTCGTCTACTTGATCGCGAATTACCCGGATTTCGACCTATTCGAAGACGTGACCATGTCAAAAGCTGGCATCGTAGTGTTGGCCTCTGTCGCCATCATCTACAGCCTGCTGAGCTTCTTTTACCTAGCGGTGACGTTTCAAGCGTGGCGATACCTGAACAAACGCATCGTCTGTGCGAAAACGTCCTGTATGGAGCAGGGCAGGTATTACACCTGCTCAGGAAATCACTGAATTTTTGTCTAAGCTGACCAATAAATGGGTCATTATATACACATACTGTACATACTGTAGATGTACTGTACGTACGTACTGTACTGTAGGTCCGCCCGCATTCACAAAATGATAATACGCATTTGTATGTACTACTAGTAGGCCTCTGTACCTATCATGTAGGTACATGCATACCTAGTTTATTATCTTCTGGAGTATTTCAGATTTGATTGTATCATGATAATCTTGCTCTTGCGTTCCAAATACACCCCAAAGCAGGCTTATATATGCATCTTAGCTTGGTGTAGGAGTGGCTATGGGTAACTTCTGGCCAGCTTACATAGGTAGGTTTAGGACTCTATAATAGTACATATGGGGCTATGACCCTATGTTCATGCAGAGTACTTTAGTTCGGCATTTACCCGGGTCCAACAAGACGGATTGAGCGCATCCATGTCTTCCTTCGTCGTCCTTCCTTTCTCCTGCAACTCCTTCAGTTTCCTCTTCCGCCACTCGTCCACATATCTCGTCATCAGCATCTCCTCTGTCCCATCTGGCTCCCCCTCCCCCTCCTCTTTCTTCAGGAACGGGACTTCGAAGTACCCCTCCAACACCTTTCCTCTCATGCCTTCCGAACTGACAAAACTCAGGTACTGACTCTTCTCCAATCGATGTCCGAATAACTCTTGCTGATTAGCTTCTGGCTTCTCGTAGCCAATGGGCGTCACTGGATGAGACCGGAAATCAATCCGAACCGCTTCCACGCCGCGTTCGAACTGCTACAAACCAGAACAGAAGGTGTCAGAGATGACAGATCGGACGGCGAATGCTTTAGCCACTTTGCAGCGGGTGCACGGTATTTGCAAACCCTAACCTTGTCTCTTCGCCTTTGGAAAGGAGGAACAGCGGCCTTCAGCTTGGTGACGCGGCTGATTTCAGCGAGAAAAATGTCCGCAGAGTCGCTGCCTCGTTCGTCCTAAAGCAAAAGATATGGCATCAATACAAAAACCCGGTCCTAACTGTGGACTTCTGCGCCTTCGGTACTAAAGTACAAATTATAATTCTAGGACCCATGTATTATTTATCTCGAGAACTACGCGACGTAGAGCAAAGCGGTCAAACTTCCACGGATAACTTTAGCTCGCCTCTCCAATAAAAAAAACCGTTTGTCTCCAGCTGCTCTGTGTGTCGAGATCTCGCCAAATTTCTTCAGTACTAAAATCGCCAAATCGGGCGTGGACCATTGGGCAATTCTAAACCTCGCAAACTCCCGAAAAATCAAAATGGCAGAAATAAGCATACGTGATGAAGACGATGAAAATGCGCATCGGGCGTACAGGGTCGTAGGGTGTCGTGGTTTGCGTGGTTTAGCGTCTGCCGAAAGGTGACACGATTTCAGTGCTGAAGGAATTTGGCGAGATCTCGACACTGAGAGCAGATAGAATCAAACGGTTTTTTTTATTGGAGAGGCGAGCTAAAGTTATCCGTGGAAGTTTTGACCGCTTTGCTCTACGTCGCGTAGTTCTCGAGATAAATAATACATGGGTCCTAGAATTATAATTTGTACTATAGGTCCTGGTTCAGCGTAAAATACTAAAATTGCTCATTGAAGCGCAGAAGTCCACAGTTAGGAAGACCAGGTCCACCTATAGTCTTCGCTTCGAGCAATACGGTACGTTAAGAACCTGTAGCAGGGTATGACAGTTGGCGGTGGATTCCATGGCCTGCGTACTGGCTCGAAAGACGTCCATGCGCCGTACACTCGCAGCTGCTGCAGCCTCAGCTTCCTCTGGGTCCCACAGAGATTCGATGCTTAGAACGCCTAAAGCGTAACGCCCATATAAACCCGCTTACTTTCGCAAGCCCATTCTGCACAACGCCTTACTATTTCTATTACCAAGGGTCCATAACGTACGTTATGGACCCTTGCTATTACCAAAAATATATAATTCCTGTATTGGGAAGAATGGGCCACGTAGTGAATAAACGAGGAGGCATTGGCCCGTTTTCGCCCCTTTATAATGGGTTTTCCAAATCCCCTATTTTTATTTTCCCCTATATAATGGGTTTTACGAAACCTTTATATAAGGGATCCCCTATTTTTAGGTTTCGTAAAACCCATTATAATGGGGAAAGTAAAAATAGGTTTCGTAAATCCCAACTATAAAGGTTTCGTAAAACCCATTATATAGGGGAAAATAAAAATAGGGGATTTGAAAAACCTAAACGGGCCAATGCCTCCTCGTTTCTTTTCACTACGTGGCCCATTCTTCCCAATACAGGAATTATATATTTTTGCAATTACCCATCGGGTCGCCTCGATTTCTCGGAGCCAAAATCAAAAGGCAGGCCACATCCGCGATTTTCTCCATCGATTTTGTGGTTTTCTGCTTCTTGACGGCCACCGTTTTCGACGTTTCCACCGGCAGGAATCGAGCCAGCCAGATCGACGCACACACTCTCCGACCCACTAGGCCACCAAAGACTTCCTGCGAATGCCAATGAAGTCGAGACATGGCGAGTCTGAAAAGAAAATTCTCCTCTTCTCCTCCATTCAGATCAGTCAGTCAACCATCAATACCGTACGAACTATGCGCAATCTGCGGAGAGATAAACATCTCAAGTGGCCTGGAAGGTGAAGGGACAAATGTACCTAACAAAAACGGTACCAGTGGACTAGTTTTCGCACAGCCATGAACATTCATGGAATGCTGCGAAGCCATGACCATCCAGACATCGTGCTACGGTTTAGACGGAAGAGTTTGACACGGAGCATACGCTCGTAATTTGCGCAGTTAGGTTTACCCAATGGAAGGGTTTATCCAACAAAATTGTTGCAACCAGCCCCTGCATTCCGTCCACTGATGTCGCATTCAGATTGGCGACGTGCGTACGTTCGACGTGGCCATGATGCCGCGTTCACCATACATTCGTAAATCCGTACGCAGGGCTAAAATTACGTATCTAGAGCACGCTACGGACGTACGTATGGTGAACGCGGCATGAGTTGTCGACGCATAGTTCCTTCCTTTCCTGGCGTATTCGAACGTTACTGATGTACGTCACTTATTGAAACGCGGTATGAGAGAATGCGCAGACTTTCACAAGTGATAGAAGTTTCTGTGTAAAATAGCAAAGAATTACACGGAAATGTTCACGCATTTCACGCGAAACTTCGTGCGACTTCGAAAATCAGAGCATTCTCTCAGTTTTAGTGCGTACGACACGACAGGAGAACATCACAGCAACGTACCGATATTTCGACCAGGAAATCGGCAAAGCCGCATCTTCAAGTGGATCTGGCTGTCGTCGTTTGCAGGACTTCAGATATCGTTTCTTATTCACCTCCTGCTGCCAAATGATAGGCAATTGATTGCGCAGAGCAGTGCATGCACCTGCCACACTCATCACATCACTCCAACGCAACAGACGCGAGATTTTCGTGAGCAGTTCGGGGGGAAGAGATTCCAATGATAGGCCAGACATGATGATCTTGAAGAGCTGAAAAGAATCACACAGGAATTCACAAGAGAATCAACATTGCCAGGCAAGATAAAAACGGTAAAGCAGTAAATATGTGCGATGATACGCTGCTGAGAGCGAAGCTACTACTATAGTACGTACGTTTCTCAAGGAAAGGACTTCAAAAAGGTTTTTATGAAGAATTTCTCGAATAAATGTGCGCGGTCCGCCAGCCAAAACAACCTACTATTCATATTTTTGTTAGCTTCCCTGTGTTACTAGAAAGTGCTTCTCTGGAATGTACCTTAGACACCTTTTTGATGGTCTAGCAGTCGTTTTCCAAATATATTGAGCCTTCCGCATTACGTTACTGACCAGCTTAACACCTACCCCGAGGAAGCCGTCATTGTTGTCAACAACTTTTACTTTTGTTGTCAGATTGTTGTCGGATTTTGTATGGTTGTTGTCGGATCCGGCAACAACAGTACAAAATGTTTGTTGTCGGTTTGTTGTCGGATTTTGTACTGTTGTTGTCGGATCCGACAACAACCATACAAAATCCGACAACAATCTGACAACAATCCGACAACAAAAGTAAAAGTTGTTGACAACAATGACGGCTTCCTCGGGGTAGGTGTTAAAATTTAACCCCTCCTGTATGCTGAGATATGGCTGCTGTTGGTAGGCCCTCATGTGCCAGCCACTTTTTTCACAAGTTATTACCATCATTCGACTCCATTTTCTTTGCAGATTTCGGTTTGGGGCATGTCCCTTCGATATTTTGACGACTACATCACAAAAATTGTCAAAAATTGATCAAATTATTCAAAACTACCTCTTTTTGGTTCATATCATGTCATATTCGTCAAAATATCGAAGGGGCACGCTCCAAATTGATACTTTAATGTTCCGTATATAGCCCCCTCTCGTGTATAACCCCCCCTCATGTATAGCCCCCCAAATCGGCCACTAACGTGATTTGCCCTCGTGTATAGCCCCCTATTGCGAACTGCGAAAAGCAAAGGAAATCAAGTGTTTTTGCGCTAAAAACAGCGTTTTTGAGGTGTTTTGATGCATAGGAGTTCATCTGCACATCATTTGGAACAGTTATGATCATTTTGCCAGTGACATCCCTTCAAGGGAATTTTTTTGGTCAGAAAAAATTCACAATTTTCAAGGTCAAAGCTGTATTTTTGATGATTGGAGCTTGTAAACGTGCCAAATAACCACCATAAACGAATTCAGGAGGTCAAAAAACCTTACTTTTGGTGCAAACGTAAAATGCCCTCGTGTATTGCCCCCCCTCGTGTATAACCCCCTCTCGTGTATAGCCCCCCTAATCGGGGCTTACCATTTGTATAGCCCCATGGGGCTATCTACGGAACATTACAGTATCTGCGAAGAAATTGGAGTCGAATGATGGTAAGAACTTTTGAAAAAAGTGGCTGGCTGGCACATGAGGGGCAAATTGGGCCTACCAACAGCCATATCTTGGCAAACTGGTCAGCAACATAATGCGGAAGTCTCAATATGGTTGGAAAATGGCTGCTGGGCTGGAACATAAAAAAAGGTCTCTAAAGGTGCATTTCCACAGAAGCACTCTATAACACAGTGAAGCTAGCAAAAATATGAATAGTACTAAAAAAAGCAACACACGTGACGCGCGCATGGTATTCCATAATATGTATACGTATTCATATTATGCCACGGACTTCTAGAGAGCTTAGGCGGACAAAGGAATCCACGAATTTATTTTTTTGTGCGGACACTAGGTGTGATATCCAGAACGGAATGGCTATCTTTCAACACGCGGGAGTTCAAACTGGGGATCTTCTGAGTGAGATATCTCTGCACATGCTCCACAGAAAGAGATGCGGTTTTTTGGAGAAGAAAGAAAAACGATTTCTGCATCATACTCTTCACTGATAATTGGTCTTGACAAATGTTCTTTGTATGCTTTTTAGCTCAGGAACGATGAAGCGCAAACAAACGAAGGTCAAAAAGCTGTCCAGTGGATCATCCCAGTTGTGATTTTGTACCACACTATATTTTTGGGTGAATACCCCATGGGCTATACAAAATCAAGTGGTTTGATGGGGTTATGCAGTTTTCGGTTTATTATGAGATCCTGTATGTGTTTTAGGGCATAATTGAAGTTAAAACAGGGTTATTCTAGTACAAGACATGATCAGCTAGGCCTATAAGCATAGTAACTTGGTGTAGGAGTAGCTATAGCTAGCCTATGACCAGCTTACATCGGTAAGTTAGGTACCCTACAGTACATGGGCCATGGGGTTATACACCAGGGGGATATAATATGTTGGGGATATACTCAGGGGGATATACACCCAAAATATGGTATTACTATTATCAATTACTGCTGTTTACAACGATGATTTGTGATATGTGTAACTGGTCCTTGTTCTATGCTGTTTTCCTTCATTCTCATACACAGTAAGTGCACTGCATGGTGAGTAAGTGAGTGCACTATGTAGGATGTGAATAAGTGGGCATCCATTCAGGTATATAGCTTAGCCTTGATGTAAAATCTGGTAAAATTGAAGGAGATATTGTTTTCGAATGACAAGATACCTACCAAACCTAGTTGCATGCCAATTTTGTGCTATAGTACTCTGGAGTGTAAAAGCTGCCCTGTGTTCCACATGTTACGTATGTGCATGGACTTCCACCTGATGTCCTTTACCAAAATAGAGTGCTATGTCCGTGTACTTTCTAGATGTCTGTGATTATGCACATTATGTTATTACGTACATACATAATTTATGCATTCGTACGCTCAAGTTTCGTGGCATCACAACAGCCAACATAATCACACCCTCCAACGTGATGAAACCCCAAGTCCGGCCATGCCAATCACGCTTTATTTTAGATGAATGTTCTTTTGATGTCTTCGCAAGTGTGACAGCTTCGTAAAAGCCCAGTCACACTGATCGCATTTGAATGGTCTCTCCCCAGAATGGACGCGCTCATGGTTGCGAAGATGATCTGTACGTCCGAACAGCACTCCGCAGCTTTCGCACGCAAATCGCTTCTCCTTTTCCTGCACTATGCGACGGTGCGCGTTAGACTGGCCTCGATGAGTACACGCTTTGGCACAGTTGGCCCATGAGCACTTGAAGGGCCTTTCTCCAGTGTGAACCCTGACGTGCCGCTCCAGACTGCGCCTGGCTCTGAAAGACCAGGGACATCGGGGGCACTTGAATTTCCGTGGAGCCACTGGAGCACCCCATCTTCTTTTCTTGCTTGTTCTTGAACGACATCTGTGCATTTTCAACTCTTCTCGCTGAGCAAAACACAACTGACAGCCACTGCATTTGTATCCCTTGTTCTTAACACCCAAATCTCTCTGCTTCTTCTTCTGCTTCTTCTTATTTGGTTTCCCTCCCATCGCTCCCGCAACCTTTGAACTGAGCTCACATGCAGAACCGTTTTTGTGCTCTCCACCGTCTTCTGAATCAGATGAGAAACTGAGGAAACCCAGCGGCTTCTTCGGCCGAGCAGAACGACGCAATTTTCCTTCATCCACAGTCTTTCTTGCAGTTGCCATAACGTCAGCCCTTGGAGGCGCCACTGCTCTACGCTTCTTCTTTACAATGCGAGATCTCTGACCTCGTTTCTTCTCTCCTCCCATTTTCGTCCGACCACCGTTCTTTTCAACAGAAGTAGAAAGAAACTCCAGAGTAGCTCCCTCTTTCTGCGATGGTGTGGAACGCCCACCTGCCACATCGCAACCAGCACTAGAGCTCCCATTTTCCTCAACCGGGCTCTCCATCACCACAGCTTTCGTTCCCGTCGTTGTTGTATCTTTCACTGAAGCTGAAATCAAGTCGGCCATGTTCCCGTTAGACCCAGAACCGCCTAGACCAGCATGGACTTCATTCCCCGGCGCTTCCGTCTCCTGTGATCTTACTTCCACCTTGACTTCGACTGCAGTTTCACTCTCAGCCAAGTCAACCAAGACCACCTCTGCTTCAGCTTCCTTCCATTTAGCACCACTTTCTTCAACACTCCTTCCAATTGTCTCATCGTGCTCGCTGTCCTTTTTTCCAATGACCACTGACGGCTTCCTCACAAATTGACCCATCACTTGCTCGTAAGATACACCTCCAGGCTAAACAAATCAAACCCATTCATTTGCGAAGACGTAGACTTACTCATACAGCACACTAGGGCACAAAAAATACGCCAAAGAAACTGCACTTCTCGCACCAACCTTGCAATGTTCCTCCACTTTCGGGTTGCTGACCCGATGAAACGTCGACAGATGATACACCATTTCTTTCTCCATGCTGAACTTCACTTGGCAGAGCATACAATCCAGCTCTGGCTTCCTTATGCGGTGAAAATTCAGCAGATGTTTCATAATCGTGCTCTCCAGCTCTCCAGCTTGATTTCCTCCAGCAGGGACCTGGCTCTGAAAGACCAGGGACACTGGGGGCATTTATATTTCTCCGTCGTCACTGGAGCACCCCATCTTCCTTTCTTGCTTGCTCGTGAACGACAAATGTGGTTCTTCCAATCTGGTCGCTCTGCAAAACTCAACTGACATCCAGTGCATTTGTATCCCTTATCGCCGCCCCAATCTCTCTGCTTCTTCTTCTTCTTTTTCCTTGGATTCCTTCCTTTCGCTCCCGTCACCTTTGGACTTCTAAGCTCACATTCAGAATCGCTTTCGTTCTCTCCATCATCTTCTGAATCAGAAGAGAAACAGAGAGAAACCAGCGGCTTTTTTGGTCGAGCAGAACGACGAACTTCTCCAGCAGCCAACGTCTTGCTCATCTCAATCGCTTCCACTGGCTCAGCCTTGGGAGCTATTGCTGCTCTACCACTTTGCCTTACACTCCATATCTGGCCCAATTTCCTTTGTGCTTTCGGACTAATGGAACCCCCATCGCTGTTCTCATCTTCGTCGGAATGTGACAGAAACTCCAGACCCACCATTTGGTTCTGCGGTCGAGTGGAGCGACGAACAAAACTGGAATTCCCACTCCCATTCTCTTCAGCTGGGTTCTTCATAGCAGCAGCTTCCATCCCAGCCGTCTTCGATGGCGCATCTACATTGACTTCGTTTCCACCTTCCTTTGTCATGTGAACAGCCACCACTCCTGCTTTCTTCGCTTTTTCCTTCTCGCCATCGCGGAACAGTGTAAAGTTCTGGACTCACGCCAGCGCGGCAGACGCATTTGCATACAGGGGTATGCAACGGACAATGCAAATCCAGTCCCTCAGACGCGCACGCGTCGCGTAAGAAAGGCTTTATTCATATATTACGTAACGCTAAAATGCAATCGCTGGCACCCCCCCTCCCCCTATGTAACGTTTTCGTAACGCTAGGCCAACACCCCCCCCCCCCCCCCCCCCCCCCACCAAAACGTAACGTAACGTTTGGATCAAAAATGATGTACTGTACTGTACATTATGTTGTTTTTACATCTACGTAGTAGGCTATGTATGCATTACAGAAAGCAATAGTACATAGTACATGACAGATTTTTAGTATTACTGCTAGTTTATTGGTTATTTATATCAATTAAGCCTACCATATGCCTTGACAGCAAAAGTCATGCTCCACCATGGGTACTTGGCGGTTTTTACCATCAATAGTGCTAGTGCTCCAAAAATTCGGCGTTACGTAACGTTTGCTGCGCCACCCCCCCCCCCCCCCCCCCCAGTAAAGTAACGCAACCGTAACGCTAGGCCAAACCCCCCCTCCCCCTATTTCGGCGTTATGTAATTTATGAACAAAGCCAAATGCTGCTCACCCCTCCCGCTCAGTTATGTATCATATAAAAGGGGAGTGCAGGAGCAGATTCCTCAGTTCGACTCGACTTCTTGACGGCGCCTACTCGTCTCGTCAGCGTCCCTGCCAGCTGCCGCCATCATCTGGTCTGACGTACCACTTAACAGTATGAGGAGTAGGGCGAATGAGCCCCACGCCTAGTACTGTGAAGCGGGCTGACGTTCAGTACTCCAGTCAAGAGCTGCCCCGCCTTCGATCTCAGACGAAGACATCCTACTACCAGCCTTGTTTTATCGTTCGTATCTGCAATATGCTACTGTGTATGTACTTCAGTCATCAGTAAACTATGGGCTCTTTATAAGCTCTTGAGTTACGGCAATCAACGTATCTTCGATTCTTCCATCGTCGCCTTGCCCCGCTTCAGACCTCTAACCTACTCATCTACAGTCAGACCGTTGCTTGTATGTACGTAAGGTAGACTAATAACTGTGTACCTGTTGCTGCTTCCTTGTCGGTTTCTGGGACAGGGGTAGGCATACAGGAACGGGTAGACAGTTAGTAGCGATTCGTCATCCTGCTGTGACGCGGGGCGTTACAGTGGGTCGGATTCAGACGTGTGTGTCACGTCCGGAAGTGGCCCAGGCCAATCGGGGTAACTCGGTCCTGGTTGATAGTCCTGTCGCTCCCTGGGGTTGAATTCCAGTAGAGGCCGGTCGAGTTCAGACGAGTGGACGATCGCCTTTCCTTCAGACGGGGTGGTCAGCTGCTGCGGCAGGGGTCATCCCAATGTGGGCGGAGGGTCAGCCGTCCGCAGATCAGTAGCGACTGGTCAGCCTGATCAGCTGATTCCGGCTTCTATGGTTGCAGGCCTCACCGCTACATCCTGTGGAGTACCGGAAACTCTACAAGTGAAGATCACGGCGTGAGATTGGCAGGCTACTCAGCTCGCGTCTAGAAGATTAGACGCTTGTGAAAACTGTCTGCACTGAATGTCCCTGCCTACTACTATTGGAAAGGGACTGGCAAGCATGCCGTCAACGCCGGTGCAGAGTGAATTGGTCTCACTGCGCGATGCCTGCATGCAACTGGTGAACTGTTTCTCTCAGACGTTCCCCTCTGATGTCGTCTCCATCTAACCATCACTCACCACTTCTTCGATGGATGAATTCAGGATGCTGCGATGTCCAGCGATGACGGAGTGGACATCGGGCTCAATGTGACCTGAAACTCTGACGTCATACTTGGCAGCAGTGTTACAGACGGCCCCAACTAACAACTCTTGCTCTGCCTGCAGTGATGGACATCTCTGCCCAGTGGTCACAGACAATGGCCATTCTTCGCCTCACTTGCAATGGCTATCAGCTGGCTCCAATCTTCACGATGGCACAACTTCATTCTCTTCTGCAGTTGCCATCTTTACACCCTATGGCTACCACCCATCTGCCATCGCAACTGCTACTACCACAACAACTACCTTCATCTGCCATCGCTCGACGAATCTTTATGTGAAACGCAGTTCCAGTGCTTTCCAGTGGAGCCGCCAGCAGACGTGGTTGGACTTCTCCATCTTGGTCCATCGATCCTCCGCTCCTACCCAGCAGACATCTCCATTCTCCAGTCCCCAGCGATGGATGATCAACTGCTTGGAGGATCGCCATTGCAGCAGCTGCCCCAGCATTCTCCAGCGCAGCTGTTTTTGGCCAAGCTTGAGCGATATTCCTTGGCCTGTAAAAGGCGAACTTCCTCCTGCGTGCAGGATCGAAGGGCGCCGATCTGAGGCAGAGGGAGAATGCAAAAGCTTGACCAATGACCATCAGCCACATCGTTGACGTCGCTCCAGAGCCTGAAATAAGAAAACAGACTTCAGGCCTAGGCTAGCACGGTTTAACCTAATAACTGCATTTCTTTTGACTTTTGCAGACTGACGCAAGCAGCTATCTACATCAGACGTTCCAGTTGAAGCTAGCTGTACA
>JASAMW010002340.1:0-11561 GCA_030247985.1 Epsilonema sp. ZAB3_2 | reverse complement strand
CGCGGAAGCACGAAACAGTTGATCTACAGACGCAGCAGGTGATAAGGAGAGCTCAAAAGCAAGTTATATAGGGCGCCACAGGCCTACCACATACAAAATTTTCCAGGGTAAGGCTGCCCCTCCTTCTATTTCAACAGCACGATGCCCAACAGGTAGCCACAAGGGTCGGTCATAAAAATTTACGAGGGGCAAGGGTGCCTCTTTTCATTCCCACAGGTTCTACATTCGATTTTTTGGTGAATTCACCAGACGTTCGTCACGTCCGTCCGTCCATCCGTCATATCCGTCAAAATCGGTAAACTCAATTTGAGGACTACGTGGTGGACCGCAAACAACCGTGTACTCCTAGGGACGTTTTACGGATATGACGGATTTGACGGACGGACGGATGTACGTGATGGACGTCTGGTGAACGCGCCATTATGCCAGAGGTCTTAGTAGGCCTAAACAGCAAAATCGATTCTATCTAAGGAAAAACAGTAGAGTCGCGCAGAAAGAAGGATGCCAGGATGTGGCATTTTTTACATAGATACAGAAAATAAGAAACCTTTTTCAATTTGGCCACTTCCTTGTCGAGTTATTGAGTTCCGCACCATTTCCTCATTTTTCGCCTTTTCTTTCTTTTTTTTATTTGTTTCTTCGGGCCCGTCGGCAGGAGTCGGCCTTGCAGGCGTGGACCTCTTGAATTGAAAAGGAGACGGTCTACCCATGGACACCTTGAAAAAGAAGCTTCTAGTAGTCCCTCGTCAGCACCGCGCCGGGCATGTAGGTGGATAAGCGCTGACTCATTTCAACCTGCAGTGTAAAAGGCTGCGGTTCATTGGGTGGGCGGTTAGTATATGACCTCGTCGTACAGCCATGGACTACTGAAGTAATGTGGGAGCAGTCCATGGAACAGCAGCCAGGCAGATGCTGGGAAAAAAAAAAAAAAAAAAAAAAAAAAAAAAAAAAAAAAAAAAAAAAAAAAAAAAAAAAGAATTATACCACTGTTGGAGCAACGTGTGCCGTCCGGAACACCGAAACTCCAGCAGTGGGACGAGGAGTACGCGGTTGAGGAGTCCTTCTTATCTACTCAGAGGTCCATGTTTTGAAGCGGTCCATGCATTAGAGTCTATCAGCGCCTAGCAGGAGAAGGAGTGAGACGAATAATATAACCAAGAGTGGTAACGCGGCAGCTCTTTGTAAATATGGGAAATTCAGGCAGTACTGACGGTGAAGAAGCGGAAGGCGTTCTTTCCTCTTCTCCTGGAACTTCTACTGCTGGCGATCCTTACAGCAGGAAATCAGCTCCTAAACTGACAGATCCGTTGCTGGAAGCTCGCTGGATTTTTCGTTCGTCACGCACTGGAGGCATCCCGAATCGCAAAGCTCTCCTGGGACTGAGTTTCTGCAATATATGGATGCGGTCTGAACGAAAAGTATGCTGGTTGTAACCTAGGAGGAAGAGTAGTGAAATGGGTTGTACGTACGAATGTACGTAGCTCCGAAACATTCTTTCCTTGCTCCCTAGAATAGATGCCGCTACATGGTCGATTCAAAAGGCAAGTATGTGTTGTTTGCCATCAAAAAGGAACTCTTACGATACTTTTATGTGGAAGGCGACGGTGAAAATATGCTGCTTGAAGGTATATTTGTTTTTTGCACCCATTCATGCCTTTGGTTATTGGCGAAATGGTCCACATACTTTGATGACGGTAGTGTAAGTACTGTATGTGATTATTCCATTAGGATCCACATTTTGTATACGATATACTCCCAGTGTGACATTTATTTTTCGCCACACGCATTGATTTAGGTCTACGTACTGCTACGTACGTGTGCGTGTATGTGTACATAGATGAGCGTGGCTAGAGTGGTGGAGTTGAGTCGTGCAAGATTCTTACATTGGCTCAGTTTCTTCGCTTGCATTTGTTCTTCCATGGTCTCAATAATGAAGTCTGCTACAACTGCAGCTTCTTCCTCCACCGTTGAAGAAGAAGGAACGTCGACAGAAGCTGCATCATTAGCCAATGTCTACAGATTTTGCCGCTTCCGTTTTTCTTGATAGGTAAGACTGACCTGTTCAACCGTCCTGCGTCGTGTTTTGCCGTCGCAAGTGAGTGTGCGCTACAGGTGGAAAAAGGCTTTTGCGTTCTTTGCGTTGGACAACATCAGCGTTAGCGAAAGCGTTGACGTAAGACCAGCGCAAACGCCAGCGTGAAGAGCGTTTATTGAGCGCTAGTAGTGGTCACGCGTGCAGCACGAATGAACGTCGGTACAGAATAGATGAGCACCGTGCGACGAATATCATGAGGACTGTTACGGTATGAATGAAATTGTGTATGATCGATTGATGTCGTTGCAGAGTTGATGGGGAGCAGTGTGATGAGTTGGCGCTGACTGCAATAATCAATCCAACTGTATCATTTGCATGGAGAGGAAACCGGACGTTCTGCTGTCCTGCGCTCATTGCTACTGTCTACCTTGCATAGAACAATGGTGTGCTTGTATACTCCAATTTTACATACGATGCTATACCAGTATCTATCTACCTATCAAAAGCGTACGCTAATGATGCAATGGCTGTCCAAGCCATGTTGAGCCATGGACACGCCGAGGGTACATCCGGCGTACGCTGCGAAAAATTTACCTCCAGTGTGATTCTACCATTGATTTATGCCGCGGAATTTACGAATTACTTGCGCTCAGGAAAATCGTACACAGCTGGTGTCCAATTTGTCGAAGAAAAATCGAGGCCAAAGACGAAGCTTGGGTTATTTCTGATTTTCCTGAGCAGAGAGAAGTCACGGACTATTTGCTTACAGTCACGGACAAGTGATGAGGAATCATAGTCGACGCGAGAGAACGGGACGTGATGATGTGCCCAGTATTGCTTGTATTCTAGATCGACCGGTAATTGTCTGTTTTATCTCTTTTGTCCGAAAATTATTGTTCAAGAAGATTTGTAATTTACCCACTTAGTATTATGTACGTACGTAAGTATTGCTTCATGTGCTACAGAAGGATGTACAGCAGTTTGATGAACTATCACCTTCTATATACATAAGTACGTACTAGTATTGTATTCACTGTTGCATTATCATTTTACGTTCCAATTTGATCAAGAAATAAAACTTACGTAGTACGCATACCGGAAAGCTTCCTTTGTCTAATAATGGGTTAGCACTATCCCATCTAAATTGACCTTAGGCTTGTCGATGTCCCACTGGTGTAATCTTCTGCGCCGTGAAAGTTCGTGGGTAAATGGTTTGTTCAGTGTCTTTTTCAGAAAATGTTGCAGTCGAAGTCGGCCACTGCTGGAGGACAGCTGTTGCTAGTGGAAAGCGATGCGATGGATACTCAGCCAACGATCTTGTTCAGCGTGAACGTATCTAAATCTGATTGTGGCCCCGGCCGCCCCCCCAAGAGACCCCCCCCCCAACCCAACAAAACACCACCCCTAAACACCCCCACACCCCAACCCCCCCCCAACCCCCCACAACCCCAACCCCCCCCCCCCCCCTCCACCACCAACCCCCTGCCACCACCCACTCACCCCCCCCTCCCCCACCCCCAACCCCACCCCACCCCCCAAGGGGGCGTCCATCTGACAGAATAGATAATCTCTGGTGAGAGAAGCAGTCATGTTAGCTCCGATCAGTCCGGCTCTTCCAAGTAGGCCCACCTGCGTGCTGTTGGTGGTTCCGAGGCCGAAACAGTTGCGCAGTCGATGAGCTATGCCTCTCTGCTCCGGTCCGACCTCGTAACGACTCCCCGCCCGAAACACCAGAGCCAGACGAGTCACAGGCCGACCATTGTCCACTGTGCTCACCATTAGACCAGACTGCAGCCGACTTATCTGCAATCACGCAACAGTACCGCAACACAGCGACGCAGTTGGTCGGTCTATATTCAGGGAACGAGCAGGTTTACGAAGTCGCCGGTTTCTTGCACAGAAGAGCACAAAATTGCATGGAAATTGTTTATACATTTCAGCAAGTCTTTTCCAAAATTCCGCATTCTCTTAGCGCGACTACAGGTAAAAACGCTCGTCGTTCGCGCACAGTCCAAAATATACACAAGTAAAGTGCGCAGCCCGCTCGAGAGTTGAGATTGGCCCGCCACGCGGCGAGTCGGAGAAACAGCGCTTCAGTACTGAATTACTCTTTTCATCAAGTTGGAATGCCATAGAGGCCAAATCAAGTCAAACTCCAATCATACATATACCCCAACTTTCTTCGATCTTTTCAATGGTGAGGTCGCCGTTAACCCATCCCCAACTGATATGGCCAAAAATGGCCATTTTCCAGCTTTTTGACAAAAGTAGGGTATTTGGAGGCCTCAGTGCAATATGCACAGAGCCAGCCAAATGCTGCCTTCTCAAATTCCACCACCAAGGGTCCAAGCTTCGCACTGATGATGTTAACTCCTTCCCCACCACACTGGCAACCTGAGAAATTGAGGAAAAACTGCCTTTTCAGATGCATTTCTACCCAAGTATGCTCCCCCAGTGCAGGCAAGCAGAGAAAATTAGAGTACCCTACCCTAGTTTTATGTGTAGATTTCAAAAATGGATGTGGCTTTTCCATTTTCCAACGTTTAAGGCTTGATAAACCCGATTTTATGCCATTTTTATGATCGGTTGAGTAAAAAATCGGGTATATTAGGCCTTAAAAGTGAAAGAATTTAAAAATTAAGGTCATTTTTGAAATCTACGCATACAATTAGGTCAGAGTACCTGACTTTCCGAATGATTACTTTTAGTTCACGTTTCGATACTGAAACACATGAAAATCGGGTTTATTAGGCCTTAAACGTTGGAAAACGGAAAAGCACATCCATTTTTGAAATCTACACATAAAACTAGGGTAGGGCACTCTAATTTTCTCTGCTTGCCTGCACTGGGGGAGCATACTTGGGTAGAAATGCATCTGAAAAGGCAGTTTTTCCTCAATTTCTCAGGTTGCCAGTGTGGTGGGGAAGGAGTTAACATCATCAGTGCGAAGCTTGGACCCTTGGTGGTGGAATTTGAGAAGGCAGCATTTGGCTGGCTCTGTGCATATTGCACTGAGGCTTCCAAATACCCTACTTTTGTCAAAAAGCTGAAAAATGGCCATTTTTGGCCATACCAGTTGGGGATGGGTTAACGGCGACCTCACCATTGAAAAGATCGAAGAAAGTTGGGGTATATGTATGATTGGAGTTTGACTTGATTTGGCCTCTATGGCATTCCAACTTGATGAAAAGAGTAATTCAGTACTGAAGCGCTGTTTCTCCGACTCGCCGCGTGGCGGGCCAATCTCAACTCTCGAGCGGGCTGCGCACTTTACTCCTACGTACGCAAATACAGCAACCTTGAGTTCGGGTCGACGTCGCATGTCAACCACATCCTTCCTTGTTTCGCCAACTTTTGGAGCCGCGGCCGCAGCAGAAGCAACGCTGCGTCTCTACATACACAAACACGGAAGGAATCTACTAACAAATAGGGCTGATGTCTGTGTGTGTGTGTGTCTGTGATGCGAAAAACTCGCTCAGTTTTGCAGCTACAGCGTTCACTGATGGCTCATTCGAAAGCTTATAAGCCCAAGGGCGCCAGGAAGCCCTTCGATTTTTGATTTGATCAGCCGATCACCAATAATCGATCGATAATCGATATTTTAGTACTAAAAGCGCGCAGATTCGCTCACACTCACTCAATTTTGCAGCTACAGCGTCCATATAGGGCTCTTCAAAGAGCTTATGCCCTCGAGGACTCCAGAAAGGCCTTCGATGTTTGATCTGATCAGCCGATCACCAATAATCGATTGATAATCGATATTTTAGTACTAAATGCCGCAGAAACCAAACGACGCAGGTTTTCAAGCCAGCGTTAGCAAATGGTCACGCCCGAAAATGCACACGGGAATAAAACCCGAGATGCGCTAAAGGGTTGCCAGATCTGCAAAAGGGTTGCCAGACTACATGCACCATTTTCGACTGATGCTGTGCAAGGTTGTCACATCTATGCGGAAAAGGGGTTGCCAGATCTGCCATCATAGGGTTGCCAAATCTGCGATAGGGTTGCCAGATATGCAACTTTTAGCCAACTACCCAAAATGGTTGCCAGATCCATAATAAGTTGACAGATCATGATCTACAACAGGGTTGCCAGATCTGCAAAAGGGTTGCCAGATTTGCAAACGGGTTGCCAGATGCATAGAGATAGTCTCCTTTACTGCTGCGAAGCTGCAAAGGGCCACTGGTACAACAAAATATACACAATCAATTTCATCGTACACACTGAACAAGATCGTTGGCTGAGTATCATCGCATCGCTTACCACTAGCAACAGCTGTCCTCCAGCAGTGGCCGACTTCGACTGCAACATTTCTGAAAAAGACACTGAACAAACCATTTACCCCACGAACTTTCACAGCACAGAAGATTACACCATGGAGCATCGACAAGCCTAAGGTAATTTAGATGGGATAGTCTGACCCAAGTAGACAAAGGAAGCTTTGCACGGAATAGAGTACCGTACAAGTTTTATTTCTTCGATCAAATTGGAACGTAAAATGATAATGCAACAGTGAATACAATACTAGTACGTACCTATGTATATAAAAGGTGATAGTACATCAAACGTGCTGTGCGTTTCTGTAGCACATGAAGCAATACTTACGTACGTACATAATACTAAGTGGGTAAATTACAATCTTCTTGAACAATAATTTTCGGACAAAAGAGATAAAACAACAATTACCGGTAGATCTAGAATACAAGCAATACTGGGCACATCATCACGACCCGTTGCTGTCGCGTCGACTATGATTCCTCATCACTTGTCCGTGACTGTAAGCAAATAGTCCGTGACTTCTCTCTGCTCAGGAAAATCAGAAATAACCCAAGCTTCGTCTTTGGCCTCGATTTTTCTTCGACAAATTGGACACCAGCTGTGTACGATTTTCCTGAGCGCAAGTAATTCGTAAATTCCGCGGCATAAATCAATGGTAGAATCACACTGGAGGTAAATTTTCGCAGCGTACGCCGGATGTACCCTCGGCGTGTCCATGGCTCAACATGGCTTGGACAGCCATTGCATCATTAGCGTACGCTTTTGATAGGTAGATAGATACTGGTATAGCATAGTATGTAAAATTGGAGTATACAAGCACACCATTGTTCTATGCAAGGTAGACAGTAGCAATGAGCGCAGGACAGCAGAACGTCCGGTTTCCTCTCCATGCAAATGATACAGTTGGATTGGATATCAGTCAGCGCCAACTCATCACACTGCTCCCCATCAACTCTGCAACGACATCAATCGATCATACACAATTTCATTCATACCGTAACAGTCCTCATGATATTCGTCGCACGGTGCTCAGCTATTCTGTACCGACGTTCATTCGTGCTGCACGCGTGACCACTACTAGCGCTCAATAAACGCTCTTCACGCTGGCGTTTGCGCTGGTCTTACGTCAACGCTTTCGCTAACGCTGATGTCAACGCAAAGAACGCAAAAGCCTTTTTCCACCTGTAGCGCACACTCACTTGCGACGGCAAAACACGACGCAGGACGGTTGAACAGGTCAGTCTTACCTATCAAGAAAAACGGAAGCGGCAAAATCTGTGACATTGGCTAATGATGCAGCTTCTGTCGACGTTCCTTCTTCTTCAACGGTGGAGGAAGAAGCTGCAGTTGTAGCAACATTCAGCATTGAGACCATGGAAGAATGCAAGCGAAGAAACTGAGCCAATGTAAGAATCTTGCACGACTCAACTCCACCACTCTCCACGCTCATCTATGTACACATACACGCACACGTACGTAGCAGTACGTGCAGACCAATAAATCAATGCGTGTGGCGAAAAATACAATGTCACACTGGGAGTATACGTATACAATGTGGATCCTAATGGAATAATCACATACAGTACTACACTACCGTCATCAAAGTATGTGGACCATTTCGCCAATAACCAAAGGCATGAATGGGTGCAAAAAACAAATATACCTTCAAGCAGCATATTTTCACCGTCGCCTTCCACATAAAAGTATCGTGAGTTCCTTTTTTGATGGCAAACAACACATACTTGCCTTTTGAATCGACCATGTAGCGGCATCTATTCTAGGGAGCAAGGAAAGAATGTTTCGGAGCTACGTACATTCGTACGTACAACCATTTCACTACTCTTCCTCCTAAGTTTAGAACCAGCTTACTTTTCGTTCAGACCGCGCATATATTGCAGAAACTCGTCCCAGGAGAGCTTTGCGATTCGGGATGCCTCCAGTGCGTGACCAACGAGAAATCCACGAGCTTCCAGCAACGGATCTGTCAGTTTAGGAGCTGATTTCCTGCTGTAAGGATCGCCAGCAGTAGAAGTTCCAGGAGAAGAGGAAAGAACGCCTTCCGCTTCTTCACCGTCAGTACTGCCTGAATTTCCCATATTTACAGAGAGCTGCCGCGTTCCATTCTTCGTTATTCTATTCGTCTCACTCCTTCTCCTGCTAGGCGCTGATAGACTCTAATGCATGGACCGCTTCAAAACATGGACCTCTGAGTAAATCCAAGGACTCCTAGACCGCGTACTACTAGTACCACTGTTGGAGTACGTGTTCCAGACGGCACACGTACTCCAACAGTGGTATAAGTAGTACGAGGTCTAGGAGTCCTTGTATTTACTCAGAGGTCCATGTTTTGAAGCGGTCCATGCATTGGAGTCTATCAGCGCCTGCTCCTGCTGGCTGCTGTTCCATGGACTGTTCCCACATTACTTCAGTAGTCCATGGCTGTACAACAAGGTAATATACTAACCGCCCACCCAATGAACCGCAGCCTTTTACACTGCAGGTTGAAATGAGTGGGCGCTTTTTAGGTACATACGGCACGGTACGGACCAAGGACTACTAGAAGCTTTCTTTCAAGGTGTCCATGGGTAGACCGTCTCCTTCCCAATTCAAGAGGTCCACGCCTGGAAGGCCCACTCCTGCCGACGCGCCGGAAGAAACAAATAAAAAAAGAAAAAAAAGGCGAAAAATGAGGAATTGCTGCGGAACTCAATAACTCGACAAGGAAGTGGCCAAATTGAAAAAGGTTTCTTATTTTCTGTATCTATGTAAAAAATGCCACATCCTGGCATCCTTCTTTCTGCGCGACTTTGCTGTTTTTCCAGAGATAGAATCAATTTTGCTGTTTAGGCCTATTCAGACCTCTGGCATAATGGCGCGTTCACCAGACGTCCATCACGTCCATCCGTCCGTCCGTCAAATCCGTCATATCCGTAAAACGTATCTAGGAGTACACGGTTGTTTGCGGTCCACCACGTAGTCCTAGATACGTTTTACGGATTTGACGGATATGACGGATGGACGGACGGACGTGACGGACGTCTGGTGAACGCGCCATAAGATCGAATGTAGAACCTGTGGGAATGAAAAGGCACGCCTGCCCTCGTAAATTTTTATGACCGACCCTTGTGGCTACCTGTTGGGCATAGTGCTGTTGAAATAGAAGGAGGGGCAGCCTTGCCCTGGAAAATTTTGTATGTGGTAGGCCTGTGGCGCCCTATATAACTTGCTTTTGAGCTCTCCTTATCACCTGCTGCGTCTGTAGATCAACTATTTTACCTTTTTCCATGCTTCCGCGCTCTATTGCGACATAAATTTTGCACTCATCCTATTTCTCCCTCATTTTTCGCCCAGCTGAATAAAGTTGTCCACGTACCGATTGGGTCGACGAAACAACCGGCGCCACGCAGACCCAAAGGAAGTGGAATTTGTCCAAGGAAAATAGCTTGTTATATGCCAAATTCAAGCGGATTTCGACGGCGGAAGTATTATGCGTGAAAAAGTGATTTCCAAGTTTTCATGATAGGGTCTACCATGGGTACGGATTTGGGCAACGACGAAAACACGCAGGCGCAGGCGCAGGACGCAGCTTTTGGAAAAGGCGCAGGCGACGAAACGGCGCAGGATTTTTTGAACTACAAAATGTAGTACTCATAACGTTCGACCCATCAGCTAGAAGATCAGTTAGAATTGCATTTCGCTGCAAGAGTTGGACAAGAAACAATAGATATGCTGTTGGCAGATGTCGATGGCAAAGGCCAATTCCACGTCTCGCTTGTTTTTCATTTCTCACAGGAGAGCAGGTGAAACTACACATTTTCGTCGTGGGTCACATCTACTTCATTTGGTAGAGATGGCACCCGATTGTTTCATCGCAGTACCACAGCGGACAAATTGTGCATGCAAGTGGCAGTTGTCATTATATTGGGGCAAACCATTGGTTTGGGGCAATTGGGGGGAAAACCATTGCTGAGTAAACCATTGATTTTGTAAATGCAATGGTTTCATAAAAACCAATAGAATGGCTTTGTCAATACCAAAAATATATAACACCTGTATTGGGAAGAATGGGCTATGTAGTGAACAGAAACGTGGAGACATTGTCCCCTTTTTCACCCCTTTATAATGGGTTTTTCAATCCCCGATTTTTATTTTCCCATATTTATTGGGTTTTATGAAACCTTTATAAAGGGTTTTATGAAACCTAAAGGAGGGGCAAAAAGGGCCCCATTATAAAGGGGCAAAAAAGGGGACAATGTCTCCACGTTTCTGTTCACTACGTAGCCCATTTGTCGCGAGGTGAATGGAAGTCCCAATTCCTAAGGAAAGGAAAACTCTCTGGGGCAGCTGGGCTCGAACCCGCAACCTTCGGCTTGCCGTGCCAATGCTCTACCGATTGAGCTATGCCGCCGGACAAGAGTTCCATCGCAAGTGCCTGCTATATGTACCCGCATATGCAGCGCCACTTGCCATCCATCACCCGCTAGGTTCTAGGCACCCTCACCACACCATTCTTCCCGATACAGGTGCTATACGAAAATGTGTAGTTGCAGCTGAACTCTCCTGCGAGAAATGAAAATCAAGCTCTACCAATGCCATATATATTGTTTCGTGTCCAATTCTTGCAGCAAAATGCAATTCCGTTTTTTTTGCTGATGGGTCTAACGTTCTGAGTACATGGGTTTTGTAGTTCGAAAAATCCTGCGCCATTTCGTCGCCTGCGCCTTTTCCAAAAGCTGCGTCCTGCGCCTGCGCCTGCGTGTTTTCGTCGTTGCCCGGATTTGGAGGACGAGGAGGAGGAGACGGGAGACAGGAGAGGAGAGGTAGCGATGGAAAGGAGGCGATGGATCCGATGTTGTCATTGGAAATTTGATTCGTCGATCGATCCGCAGCTGCGATTGTTCTGAAGAAATCCAACAGAAGCTGTGTGAATTCAGGAAGAGGCAGAATGAACAGTCCGAATCGTCGCCGTCCACCTTCCAAAGACGACGGGTGTTGCAGTGTCTCCTTCCTCAAATATGTGCTCTTCATTTTCAACTTTATTTTTTACGTACGGGCTACTTATAGCTCCTTGGTTATACAGTTGTATAGTACAGTACAGTAGTTGTACAGTATAGTTACCGTATTTTTGGGTGTATATATCCCCCTATTGTATATCCCCCCTAGTGTATAACCCCCATTGGCAAAACATAAATTTTGTCCTTTGTATATCCCCCCTGGTGTATAACCCCCCATGTACTGTAAGGTACCT